>CAUYLG010038451.1:0-14764 GCA_963573385.1 Cacajao melanocephalus
TGTAATAATTATCATATAAATGTCTATTATATTAATACCATATATTATATACAATACATATAATATACCATTATATATATTGTACTATATATTATATATTATACACCACTATATCTATACATATACAAATAATTATATACATATTATAAACATATAATTACATTATATATAATTATATATATGATATAAAATATAACTATAAATATGTTATATATTTTATATTTTATGATATATACTTTATAATATATATTCATTATAATATATATTACTTTATATAATACAGTAACAATACTTTATAATATATATTCATTATAAAGTATCTATCATATATATTATATTATATCATATATAATGTATATTTTATATTATATATTATAATATACATATTTTATATATAAAATTACATATAGGATAATTATATATCCTATATATAATTATATGTATCTCCTTATATACCCATATTCTTACATACACTTTATTAAATACTAGAATGGGAGGCATTTATATACACTTCATTAAATACTAGAATGGGAGGTATGTTTTCCCCAAGCAGTTCTCAGTTGACTTTTCCCTTTGGCTTAGTGATTTTGGGATCCCAAGATTTATTTTCCTTTTACTGTTTGAGTGTTTTTTAAAGGAACATATACATATATATTATACATCCTTATACATATTATATATTCTTATATGTATTTCTTACATATATTATATATTCTTATATATATCCATATATTATATACATATGCTTATATATATTATATTATATATAAGGATATATATATTCTTATATATATAAAATATGTATTATATACTTCATTACTTTAAGTGGTTGCCCTCAGGTTTTCCATACACAACAAATTCAACTCTACTTTCAAATAATATGATACCACTTCACAGTAGTGTGAGTACCTCATAAAAATATAATCCTAAATCCTCATCCCTGTCTCTTTTATCACTGCTATCTTTCAACAGAATTATGCAGAATAATATATATATATTATATTACATTATATACATTCTTACATATTTTATATTATGTAATATATATCATACATTATAAAATATATTATATATTGTTATATATTTTATTATCTATTTTATCTACTATATAATATATAACATTATACATATTCTATATATTTTACATATGTACTTATGCATAATTCAATTGAAAGATAGCAGTGATACAAGAGAGAGGGATGAGGATTTAAGATTATGTTTTTATGAGGTACTCACACTACTGTGAGTAGTATTATTTGAAAGTAGAGTTGAATTTACTGTAGATGTATATTGAAAACCTTGGGCCAACCCTTAAAAAAGTAAATGAAGTATAACTAACATGCTAAGAAAGGGGAGAAAGTGTAGTCATGAAGAATGCTTAATCAAAACCACAAAACATAGAAAGGATGAGGGAGAAAAAAGAAACAACAAGGGAAAAAAATTAAAAAGTAACAATTTGGTAGATAGGAGATATTAATCCTGCGATATCCATAACCACTTTGAATGTGAATGGTCTAAATGCATTAATTAAAACACAGATATGGTCAGAGTGTTTCAAAAAACAAGAACTGACTATCCATTGTCTATAAGTAACCCTCTTCAGTATAAAGACATATACAGATTAAAAGTAAATGGATGGTGAGAAACACACATTGTGCTAGCACTAATCCAAAAAGAAGCAGAAGTAGGTCTTAGTTTTAAACAGAGCCAACTTCATAGCAAGGGAAGTTATCTGGGAAAAAGAAGGGCATTAAATAGTGATGGTGGGGTCAATTCTCTAACAAGACATAACAATTCTTCATGGATTTATACTTAACGTAGTATGAAAATATCTGAGAAAAATGTTAGCAAGAACAGCCAGGACTTGAAGCAGAGGAATCCACCTTTAGAGTGGAGACTTCAACACCCCTCTAGCAGAAGTGAACAGATCCAGCAGGCAGATAGTCAGTAAGCACATAGTCGAACTCAAAACACCATCAATCAAATCAATATAGTGGACATCTACAGACCAATTCATTCACCAGCAGCAGAACACACATTTCTTCTCAAATTCACAAGGAACATATCAAGATAGACCACATTCTGATCTATAAAACACACCTAAACAAATTTTAAGGAATATAAATCTTATCATGTCTGCTCTCAGACCTAAACTAGAAACCATTAACAGGAAGGTAACTGGAAAAATCCCCAAATACTTAGACACTCAATAATACACTTCTAAATAACACATGGGTGAAAGAAGAGACCTCAAGAGACATTTAAAAATATTCTTAGCTAAATGAAATTAAAATGTAACTTTTCAAAATTTGTGGGAGGATGCAATAGTACTTTGAGGAAAATTTACAGCACTGAATGCATATATAAGACAAAAAGAAAGTTCTTAAATCAGCCATTAAAATTTCCACTTTAGAAAATAGAAAAAGAAGAGGAAATGAAATCCAAAGCAAGCAGAATAAAAGAAATAATGAAAATAAGAGACATCACTAACACTGAAAACAGGAAATCAACAGAGAAAATCAACAAAACCAAAAGCTAGTTACGTGAGATCAATAAAACCAATAAGCTACCTAAGGAAAAGGAGAGGGGACACAAATGTCTAATCTCAGAAATGAAAAAGGGAAATCACTACATCACCTATACCCCTACTCTGTGGACATTAGGTCAGTTCTGGAGATTTTTTTCCTTTGATTGGGCCATGATCCCCTGTTTCTTTGTATGCTAAGTTATGCTTTGACTGAGATTTGTCATTAAAAAAAAAATCACTTTTTTCACGATTGGCTTCATACAAGGTTAAGACCTTGTCTGGACAGATCTTCCAGACAGAAAATCAACCCAGAAACATCAGACTGAACCCTCACTATAGAACAAATGAGTCTAATAGATATTCACCAATGAGCCTGGCTATATATTTCAGAAGCTTCTCTAAAATTCCTGGGAATGCATCTTCTCTGGACGTGTGCACGTATTTTTCCAATCAGTGATATTTGCTTGTTTCTTTTTCAGAAGCTCATAATCTCTTGCTCTTTCTGGTGTCTGTATGCAGTCCTGCAGGTTTTCTGGTGCTGCAACAGGCTGCTGAGTTCTCCTTTATTCTCAGTGGCCTCCACTTATTCAAAGTAGGTGGATTCTCCTTCAGCACTCCAAGTCATGCAAGACAGAAATCAGGCACTCAGGTAGCACCCTGAAAAGGCAGATTGTTGAACTTCTGCTCCCCTTTTCTCTTCTACTCCCAAGGGAGAAGCCAAGAGTTGAACATTTTCTCTTGGTTACACGAAACAGTGCCCACTTAGAGAAAGGGCTGAAATTCAACAGCTTTTCTTACCCATTCTAAGGCAGCTATTCTTGGTTTTGCACTTGCCTGGGGTGCTGATGATTTCTGGAGTTTTCATAAAGCCATTTAGGTTGCAGTCAACGTCAGCCAGAGAAGGCTGCAGTCATCTGACAGTTTGACTGGGGCTGAAGGGTCCACTTCCAAGATGACCCAGTCACATGGTTATTAGCTAAAAGCCTCTCAGTTCCTTGCTATGTGGACCTCCCCACAAAGCTGCTTCAAAGTCCTCACCACATAGCAGTTGGCTTTTCCCAGAGCAGCTGATTCCATGGGAAGGTGGAAGGAGAAAAGTGTGGTGCCTTTCCTTACCTCAACTCCTAAGTCACAAACTGTCACATCCACTTTTTTCTATTCATTAGAGATGTGCCCCTAAATCTAGAGAAGATTTGGGATCCACCTCTTAAAGGAAAAAAATTCAAATAAGGGTTAACATATTTTAAAACATACATGAAAGTCACCGCAAATATTAAACGTTAGTCATAAACATGATCCAATTTACTCTTATCCTTATTATCAAATGATTTACAGATTAAGAGAATGTCCAAATGCATTAGATTTTATATAGGTATTTATTTTATTACTTTAACATTTATAAAGATAATCTAAAATGCGTACTTAAATTAGGCAGTTTTAGGATTCCTGTCTTCTTTCTAGTTTTCTCTGTGTCAGAAGAAAACAGTTTATAATTTTAATTAAAGCCGGTAATTAATAAAAAGACTACAGTTGGTATAAGTCAATCTGAGGCCCACATTAAAAAATAAACAATTATAAATAAAAATATAAAGACTACAGTTGGTATAGTAATTGGAAAACATTAATATATATACTGGCAAAGATAATGGTAAGGGAAGTTAATTTACAAAAATGGTAATTTAACATAAAAAGGTACATGTAACGTACATATTTTAAATTCAGGTATGCTTAATTATATCTCAAAATTAAGGTTTTAATTTCATTATGCATTTACATACTTCTGAACTTACGCATGTCTAAACATATAAAAATATATTGCCATTAATTTTAAAAGTCTATATATGTTAAAGAAGACTATTAATGGATTTATTCATTTTTTAAAAAGCTCATAAATGCAATAAAAATTGTTATATGGATTATGTACAAAGAGTGAAATTATACTTTGAAATTTCTTTTATATTATGACAAAATTATTCTGTGCTCAGATAACAGATTCCCTTTTAACAACAAAACAGTGTGGGAACTCTATTTCTGGTAAACTCTTGAAAGTTTTTGAATTTTTAAACAATATTCTAAGGTAAGTATTTAAAGATCATGGCTGCTGATTATTTAAAATATTGTTCAGAGTAATTGTATTTTCTTTATGCAACTATGACTTATATTCATGTCTGGCTTCATTGAACTACTATTCTTGATGTTGTCTTTGCTTTATCTGGCCCTAAATATGCAATAATAAAATTGCCCATATGTATTTTATGCCTATACTATCACAGGATTTCTAAGAATAACTCTGACTTATAAATATATGAAAATAATGAGGATTATTTTGGCAACCTCCAAATTTAATTAACTCAAAAATGTTGTGAAAACTTCCATCAAATTTAAGACAGATCCCAGAGAAGAACATCAAGCTCATTTCATTTTATGCCTGTGTTCTACCAGACTTCAAAAAAGAAATCATATGTGACTTAAAATTTTAAGAGCAAAGAGAAAGAGAAAACATTTAAAAACTCAGATAGGGAGGCTAACATGATCATGACTGGATTCAAAGTAAATACTGAAAAAAGTTAATGTCTTTCCTTGATATATGCTATGAACAAACAGAAAAAAGAAAACTGGATAATCACAATGGGAAAAATGGCTATTGAATTTACAAAAATGAAGTAAGAAATATGTAAGATACACTTGAAGTAGTCTAGAAAACTTTCATAAGTCTAAATCTAAACCTAAATCCTGAATTAGAAAACTTAAAAAAATAGAGATGACCTTTGTCCCAAAGTTTGTATCTAAAAAGACTGAAAATCAGATGGCAATTTGTGTGTGATTTGATAAACTGTTTCAAAGTTTATATAAAAAATAAGCCCATGTGAGAATAGCTACTTTCTGTCCAAAAGAAAACAAAGAGAATGATAGGCAGTGGAGGCCTGCTTCTACTGGCTATCAGAGGATAGAACCTAGAGTACTGTGCTGATACAAAACACGTGCACGGCAGCAGCAGGCGAGTCAGACATGACTTATACCTAAGAATTTCAAAGATGACAAACAGAGCATATGAAATCAGTAGAGAATGGAATTGTTCTGAGAAAGTTAGGTATGTGGAATTTGAGAAAACCAATAATAAATTTCAACCAACATAAAGACTTTGATATAAAAATAAAATCATTACTATAAGAAAATAATTCTTTATATCCTTGCAGTAAGCAATGCCTTTTACTTATGACATGAAATACAAATATCCTGAAGTTTAAAAATGAACAAATTTTGCTACCTAAAAAGTAAAACCTCCCCTTTAAGCAAAATATTGATAAATAATGTTAAAAGGCAAGTGACAAACTGGAAGGAAGTATTTGCAATGTATGTATTAAAAATAAGTAATATTTAGAATATGCGTAGTTCATTCAAATTACTAAGAACTTGTAAAACACAGTGGGAAAATGGGCAAGAATATAAATAGGAACTGTACAAAAGAAAAAGCACAAATCATGTATTCACAAATGAAAAGGTGCTTCATTTATCTAATGGCCAAGATGTGTGTTATAATATAACATAATTGCCCCATCTCATTGGTATAATTTTAAACATACATATTCAATACAGAAATTTATATGCTACTTCAGTATTTTCATGATTATTACTTTTGTTATTCTAAAAAAAAAAAGCCAAAAAATGGAATATGAGAACATATTGTAAATAGTTATATGATATGGGTAGGAGAAACCTAAATAAGACCACAAAGGCAGAAGTTTCAAGGGAAGACTAATCGGTTTATTCATATGAGAATTTTAAAGTATTCTGTACGTTAAAAATAATACTCAATTAGGAAGTGGAGAAAAATGGTGGAAGAGAAAGCTTCACTGATGGTAACCCCTAAGCAAGGACACCAACTTAACAACTATCTACGCAGGAAAAAACCCATCTTTATAAGAACCAAAACCAGGGACCAAAACTGCCTCAAAGGGGTGGAGCACCAAGCGAGCTTCAGGACTTGACCCTTGGATGGCATTTCTGGACCTGCCCTGGGCCACGGGAGCCCACTGCCCTAAAGTGAATCCCAGGCCAGGCAGCATTCACTACAAGCTAACTTAAGAGACCGCAGACCTTCAGGAAATATCAGTGTCTGGCAGTACTCCTTGTGGCTGGGCTGGTGGTGGCTACAGCATGAGGCTCCTCTGCCTTTGGAAAGGGAGGGAAGAGCAGGAGGGACTGTGACTTGCGGTTTGAGGGCTAGCTCAGCCGCAGTATAACAGAATAGCAGGTAGATCTCTAACTGTTTTGACTCCATTCCCTGAGCCCCAGACAGCACTTTTGGACCCACCCAGGGTCTGGGAGAACATGCCACCTGGAAGAGAAGGATACAGGCCTGGATGGCTTTGCCACCTGCTTATTGTAGAGCCCCAGGGCCTTGAGCAAACATATGCAGTAGCCAAGGAGTAGTTAAGGCAGGCCTTGGGCAAGACCCAGCACTGTGCTGGCTTCAGGTCTGACCCAATGCAAAGTGGTGGTGGCCACAGGGGTGCTTGTGTCACTTTACCCCCAGGCTTTAGGTGGCTGAGAACAGAGACCATGACTCTGTATGTTTGGAAAAAAGTAAGGGAAGAGTACAAGAGTCTCTGCTTGGTAATCAAGAGAATTATTCTGGATCTTTTCCAAGACAATCAAGGTGGTACCTCAATGAGTCTACATGAACTCACAACATTACTGCGCTTGGTGTGCCTTCTAAACATTGTGGCACCCAAGACATTTCAAATATATAAAAGTCTTCCCAAGAAGGATGGCTATAAATAAGCCCAGACAGTGAAGATTACAATAAATTTTGAACTCAATGCGCAGACACAGATCTACAAGTAAGAAGACCATGCAGGAAAACATGACCTCACCAAATGAACTAAGTAAGGCACCAGAGACTCATTCTGGAGAAACAGAGACACATGACCTTTCAGACACAGAATTCAAAATAGCTGTGTTGAGGAAACTCAAAAGAAACTCAAAATAACACAGAGAAGGAATTCAGAATTCTATCAGATAAATTTAATAGAGAGACTGAAATAATATTTAAAAATTAAGCACAAATTCCAGAGCTGAAAAATACAACTGGCATGCTGCAGAATGCATCAGAGTCCTTTAATAGCAGAATGGATCAAGCAGAAGAATTAGTGCGCATGAAGACGCCCTATTTGAAAATATGCAGTCAGAGGATACAAAAAATAAAAAATGAAGTATGCCTACAGGATCTATAAAATAGCCCCAAATGATGTAAATCTAAGACTTATTGGGCTTAAAGAGAAGGTAGAGAACAAGATAGAGGTAGAACATTTATTCACAGAGATAATTAGAGAGAACTTCCCCAACTTAGAGAAAGATATTACATCCAAGTACGAGAAGGCTGTAGAACACCAAGAAGATTTAACCGAAAGAAGAGTCTCTCAAGGCATTTAATAATCAAACTCCTGAAGATTAAAGATAAAGAAAGGATCCTAAAAGCACCAAGAGAAAAGAAACAACATACAATGGAGCTCCAAAATGTCTGGGAAAACTAAGAACAGTGTAATACCATAATCGTGGTGTGTAAACTACTCTTATCATAAATGGAATTCTAGACTAAATAATGAACCAATCAAAAATAATAACCACAACATCTTCTCAAGACATAGTCAGTACAATAAGATAGAAACAACAAAGAAAGCATGAGGACAAAATTAAGGCAATTGCTATAACAATTTTAAATATATACACACTCAACATGGGAGCACCCACAAATAAACAAGGAATATTATCAGACCTAAAGAGAGAGATGGGCCCCAATACAATAACAGCTGGAGACTTAACATCCCATGTTTAGCACTGGACAGATCTTCCAGACAGAAAATCAACACAGAAACATCAGACTGAAACTGCACTATAGAACGAATGAGTCTAATAGATATTTACAGAACATTTCACCCAAGAGCTGCAGAATACATGTGCTTTACCTAAGCACATGGATAGATCATATGTTAGGTCACAAACAAGTCTTAAAACATACAAAAACTGAAATAATATCAAGCATTTTCCTTGACCACAATGGAATAAAACTAGAAATCAATAACAGGAAGAATTCTGGAAACTATACAAATACATGGAAATTAAACAATATGCTCCTGAATGATCAGTGAGTCAATGAAGGAATTAAGAAGGAAATTAAAAAAATTCTTGAAACCAATGATAACAGGAAACACAATATACCAAAACCTATGGGATACAGCAAAAGCGTACTAAGAGGGAAGTTTACAGGTATAAGTACCTACATCAGAAAAGGACAAAACCTTCAAACAAACAATCTAATGATGCCTCTTTATGAACTGGAAACACAAGAGCAAACCAAACCAAAATGGTAGAAGAAATAAAAAAGATCAGAGCAGAAATAAGTGACATTGAACTGAAAAATAACATACAAAAGATCAATGCAACAAAAAGCTGTTTTTTTGCAAAGTTAAACAAAACTGACAAGCCTTTAGCCAGACTAACAAAAAAAAAGAGAAGATCCAAATAAATAGAAATGAAAAAGGAGACACTATAACTGATACTGTGGAAATTTAAAGGATCTTAGTGGCTATCATGATAAACTATATGCCAATAAATTGGAAAATCTGAAAGAAATGGACAAATTGCTGGGCACATACAACGTGACAAGATTGAATCAGGATGAAATCCAAAAGCTGAACAAACCAATAACAAGTAACAAGATTGAAGCCATAATAAAAAGTCTTCTAGTAAAGAAAGGCCTAGGACCTGATTAATTTACTGAATTCCACCAAACATTTAAAAAAGAACTAACAACAAATCCTGCTCATACCATTTCAAAAAACAGAGGAAGAAGGAATACTTCCAAACTCATTCTAGGAGGCTGGTACTACCCTGATACCAAAACCAGACAAAAACACATCAAAAAAAGAAAAACTACAGGCCAACTTCTCTGATGAAAATTGACGTAAAAATCCTCAACAAAATACTAGCAAACCAGAAAGATCATCCATCATGACCAAGTGGGATTTATCCCTTACATGCAAGGATGGTTCAACATATGCAAATCAATCAACATGATATATTGTAACAACAAAATGAAGAATAAAAACCATATGATCATTTCAATGGATGGTGAAAAAGAATTTGGTAAAATTTAACATCCTTTCATAATAAACACCCTCAAACAACTTGATATACAAGGAGCATATCTCAGCATAATGAAAGCCATGTAAGACAGATCCACAGATAGTATCATACTGAATGGAGAAAAACTGAAAAAGTCTTTCTTCTAAGATCTGGAACACAACAAAGATGTACACAGTCACCACTGTTACTCAACATGGTACTGGAAGTCCCAGCTAAAGCAATTAGACAAGAGAAAATAATAAGCAGCATCCAAATAGGAAAGAAAGAAGTCAAATGATCCTTGTTTGCTGATGATATAATCTTATATTAGAAAAACCTAATGTCTCCACATAAAAAACTGTTAGAACTGATAAATTCAGTAGTTGCAGGATACAAAATCAACATACAAAAATCAGTAGCATTTGTATATGCCAAAAGCCAGTGAACAATCTGAAAAAGAAATAAAAAAATTACCCTATTTATAACAGCCACATATGAAAGTAAATACCTGGGAATTAATTTAACCAAAAGAAGTGAAAGATCTCTGTATTGGAACCGAATCATTTTTTGAGTGGGAAAAAAAAAAAAAGAAGTGAAAGATCTCTATAAGAAAAACTTTATAAAACGATGAAGGAAACTGAAGAGGACACCTAAAATATCTATTCTACTTATTCAGTGCAATCCATCTCAAAATACCAATGACATTCTTCACAGAAATAGAAAAAAAATCCTAAAATTTATGATGAACCATACAAGACTCAGAATAGCCAAAACTATGCTAAGCAAAAAGGGCAAAACTGGAGGAATCACATTACCTGGCTTCAAATACTGCTACAGAGCTAGAATAACCAAAACAGCATGGTACTGGCATAAAAATGAACACACAGGCCAATAAAACAATAAGCCCAGAAATATATCCATACACCTACAGTGAATTCATTTTTGACAAAGGTGCCAAGAACATACACTGGGGAGAAGACAGTCTCTTCAAATAAATGATGCCGAGAAAACCAGATATCCATACACAAAAGAATGAAACTAGACTCCTATCTATCACCATCTACAAAAATCAGTGAAAATAAAGACTTAAAATCACAAACTATGAAACTACTACAAGAAAGCATTGGAGAAAATCTCCAGAACATTGGTCTGGGAAAAGGTTTCTTGAGCAATACCCCTATAGGCACAGGCAACCAAACAAATCAAATGAGATCACATCAAGTTAGAAATCTTCTGCAGAGCAAAGCATAAAATCAACAAAGTGAAGAGACAACCCACAGAATGGGAGAAAATATTTGCAAATTATCCTTCTCACAAGGAATTAATAAACAGAATATTTAAGGAACTCAAACAACTCTAAGAAAAAAATCTAATAAGACAGGCAGTAACAAATGCTGGCAAGGACGTGGAGAAAAGGAAACCCTCATACATTGTTGGCGGCAATGTAAATTAGGGCAACCACTATGGAGAACAGTTCCCCAAAAAAACTAAAAACTGAGCTACCATATAATCCAGCAGTACCACTGCTGGGTATACACTTAAAAGAAATAAAATCAGTATATCAAGGAGACATCTGCACTTCTATGTTTGTTGCAGCAATGTTTACAATAGCTAGGATCTGGAGGCAATCTAAGTGTCCATCATCAGACAAATAAAGACAATGTGATACATATACACAATGAAGTATGATTCAGCCATAAAAAATGAGATCCAGTCATTTGCAACAACACAGATGGAACTGGAGATCATGTTAAGTGAAATAAGCCAGGCATAGAAAGGCAAACATTGAGTGTTCTCACTTATTTGTGGGATCTAAAACTCAAATCAACTGAACTCATGGACATAGAGAATGGAAGGATAGTTATCAGAGGCTGGGAAGGATAGAGGGGGGTGAAGGGAGGTGGGGATGGTTAATGGATAGAAAAAAGTAGAAAGAACACATAAGATCTACTATCTTGATAGCGCAATAAGGTGACTAGTCAATAACAATTGTTTATTTTTAAATAACTTTTAAAATGTAATTGGATTGTTTGTAATTCAAAAGATAAATGCTAGAAGAGATGGATGCCCCATTCTTCATGATGTGCTTATTTCACATTGCATAACTATATCAAAACACGTCTTGTATCACATAAATATATGCACTTGTGTGCTTACTATGTACCCACAGAAGTTTCAAAAAAGAAAAACTCACAAAACTATTAAAAGGCGAAGAAAAATCAAGAAAAAATGACTTCAAAATCAATGTCACACCACAGTCTCCTGTAGTTGACATTATTCTTAGTTCTACCTTGAAGTCTAAATATATCCTTGGGCCCCTGGACTAAAATGAGCTTAGTATACCCTAGAAAATTCAAGACTAGTAAATGCAGCCAAACTTACAAAACTGAAGCATATTATCATATAGAGCTCTCATGAAGTTTGCTAAGATTTAATGTAGTACCTGTCATAGAGTGAGCCCTTAACTGTTGTTGGATGTGGTATAGCATAGTACTAAAGAACTTTAGAACTGGGCCACGCTTTTAAGGGCTTTGCCTTTGATTCTCCTTACATTTAATTTAAAAATCTGCATGCTTATTTTAACTGTGTAATTATTCACCACCATATTTGTTGTGTAACACTAGCCAATCAACAATAAGGAATGAGAATCTCTGCTAATTAAACAAATTCCCCTCCTTTCTTTAGGAACACAATTGAGTCAATTATTCATATTTTTTTTGGTATTTAGGCATAATTTCTACTACTAATTTATTCTCAGTGGAATTTTACATTCAAATAAGTAATCGACAATGATCATAATAATTGGAGAGTGTGAAATTTAACAATCCTTCATTTTGTGAGGAGTTTTGTTTTTTTTTAAATTTTACTTAAACATTTTAGATTTAGCCTTCGGCAATAAAATTAGTTAGCATAGGGAATGCTTACTAACACATGCATGTGCGCACACACAAGTCATGTCCATATAGAAATGTTAGTTTTAGCATGCCAACTGAATATTGATCAAAATTGCCTGAAATTTTCAGGAAGAAAAAAATATATATATAAATAAAACTTTTGGAAAGTTTAAAACTGTTTGGCTGTATCTTGTGTATAATCTTGTACCTCTTTTCACACCAACATCTCAGAGGCAAAGAGGGTCAGAGTGTTTCTTTGATGAGTTTCTCTAAAGCTGGCAGTAAAATGAATGCCTGGCAGTGTTCTACTTTTCCATATGCCCAGGGAGGGTGAGAGAATCATGGCACCCCCAGAACACTTCCTTTGTAGCCAAGGACAGCACTTCACCTAGAATGAATCCTCCTTGCTGGGGGAAAAATATAGCAGGCATGGAGAGATGTTTATCATTTGGTGATACCTTTGAGTGGGAATGTCTCAAGCTCTTACGAAGTATGATGTGCAAGGTCCGTTTTTAAATACTAGAAACATCTTGCTGTGAAAGCACATGATGTCAGGAGTTAAGAACTCTGATAATGCCACATAGGAAAACATGTGGCAATGTGATCACCAGTCTTCTTAAGTGACCTTGCAGATGGCTATTACTGTACTGCTGAAGTCCACTGCCTGTGATTTATGTTTCCCCATTGTGTTATCAGCACAAAAAAGTATTGACACAATTACAGCTAAAGGCACTAACAGAAAAATTATCTTCTGGGTGGATGCACATTTTTTCAGTCTCAACTTCCAAAAATTGGTCATCGAGCAGTGTGAGTTTCTTTCTTTCTGTCTCAGCTTTCACCTTTACTTCAGTGTAGACACTGAGGTGTATAGAATGAATACAATGAATACCTCAGAGTTCTGGTTCTCCTTGTGAAGCTGCTGTCATACACCATTTCAATAAGAAAGTATGCCTGGCTGGGAGTGGTGGCTCACGCCTATAATCAGAGCACTTTGGGAGGCAGAGGCGGGCAGATCACCAGGTCAGGAGATAGAGACCATCCTGGCCAACATGGTGAAATCCCGTCTCTACTAAAATACAAAAAATTAACTGGGCATGGTGGTGTGTGCCTGTAGTCCCAGCTACTTGGGAGGCTGAGGCAGGGGGATTGCTTGAACCCGGGAGGCGGAGACCACAGTGAGCCAAGATCGTGCCGCTGCACTCCAGCCTGGGCAACAGAGCGAGACTCCATCTCGGAAAAAAAAAAAAAAAAAAGGGAGAGATCCAAGATGGCCGACCGATTAGCAGCAGCTCAGGATTGTAGCTCCCAGTGAAAGCGCAGAGAGCGAGAGGATGCCGCACTTTCAGACGAATTTTTGTTGCCCACAGACCGGGAGATTCCCAGTGGAGGAGCCACACGGGTCGCCAGCTTGACTTTTTTGGCCGGCGTGGCTGTTTTACCGGTGCCCCGGCACGGCGCTTCTCAGTGCGGAGTATACGGGACGGGGTGCCCTTTGAGTCAGGCTTGGCTGGTCCCATCCCCACAAGGAGAACAGCAATTGGAAACGCTGAGGACTGAGAGTTTCATAGCAAGCACAGCCGAACCGGGAAGGTCCAGCTCTGTAGGGAAGGGGCGTCCACCAAAGGAAAACTAAGAAACAAAAAACTTCATCACCGGGTGGAGAGAGATCCAAGATGGCTGATCAGCAACAGCTCAAGATTGTAGCTCCCAGTGAAAGTGCAGAGAGCAAGTGGACGCCGCAATTTCAGACGAATTTCTGTTGCCCACAAACTGGGAGATTCCCAGTGGTCGGGTCGCCAGTGTGACTCTTTTGGCCAGCGCGGTGTGGCGCGGCACTTCTCAGTGCGGAGTATATGGGACTGGGTGCTCTTTGAGTCGGGCTCTGCTGGTCCCATCCCCACAAGGAGAACAGTAATTGGAAGTGCTGAGGACTTGAGAGTGTCACAGTAAGCACAGCTGAACCCAGGAAGGCCTAGCTCTGTGGGAAAAGGGTGTCCGCCGAAGGAAAACTAAGAAACAGAAAAAAATTCATCACCAACAAGCTGGACGTCCACTCAGACCCAATCTGAAAGTTGGCAATTACAAAGACGACAGGTGGATAAATCCACAAAAATGGGAAGAAACCAGTGCAAAAAGGCTGAGAACACCCGAAATCAGAATGCCTCTCCTCCTACAGGGGATCGCAACTCCTCATCAGCAAGAGAACAAGGCATGA
>CAUYLG010038452.1:0-22159 GCA_963573385.1 Cacajao melanocephalus
GGTCAGGACTTTTAAGAAGTGGGTGGGAATTTCTAGCTCCTGTTTTTCCCCTTCTGCTGGCTGGAAGCAGAGGATTCTGAAGCCACAGGGGACGACCAGAGCAGGTGGAAGGAACCTGGCTCTCTGAATCATATGGAGGAAAGGATTCCACACACACACACACACAAAAAAAAAAAAAAAAAAAAAAGAGTATCCAATCCCAAGTTAATTTTTTTTCCTCTCTCCTGCAGGGGATTTTTGCCAAAATAAGCTGAGCTTCCTTGTCACTACCATCACAAACTTATTAAGTGTGAGAGTGATTTGTTTAATTGTGTCACTGGATGAAAGGTTACAGGTAGAGATCTCAGTTGCAGCCAAAAAGCTAAAAGGATTTGTAAATTTTCTGACAAACCCATCGCAATAAAGCACAGTAGAGACTCAGAAATAAGATTTTAAAGGCCTTCAAGTAGTCAAAATAAATGACTGTCACACATTCCCAGTGCCAAATGATAGGACTGTTCACAGGGAAAAGTCTGTAAGACCTCACTTTGAGCTCTTTATACTTTACAGACCAGTTTAAGAAGCATTTCATTGGGGTTTCCAGTCTGGGGCATGCAGAATTAGCAGACACACTAATAGTAGCAAGAAACAGAACTACATTGATTAATGTGTAGAAAAAAAGCCTCAAATAGAAAAAAGAAAAAAGCCTCAAGAAATCAGAAGAAAACTTTTCAGGAACCAAAAAAGAATCTGCCTGGTAGAAGGAACACAACAGTACAAGTCACTGTGTTTTAAACTCCGTGCTCATTTTCATTTACAGTAAAGTTTCACTTTAGAAAATAATTATATACATACAGGTAAGATTCACATAGGGTAAGGTACTGGCAACAAGGTAAGTTGAAATTCTTTGATTCCACACATTTGGTTAATATCAAATTATTCAATTATTTCACTAATTATAGTATTCCTTTTATAACTTCTCAACCATTTTTAGTATATCTATTTTTCTTTTTTTTTTTTAGTTTTTGAATTTGTTTTTTCATTTTTCGTTTTTAATACAAATGCCTGACTGTGCTCAATCGTCAAGCTGCATGCATGAAAAACTGGCCAGCCCAAACAGTGTATTAATCATTAGCAAATGGGACTTCAAAGAGTCCTTATCATTAAGGTAGTACAAATATTTATATTGTAAAACTGATGTGTAGCTTGATCTTTAAGGGACAGGACCACCAACCAATACATACAAATTTTGTGTGTGTGGACAGAAGGTACTTTTGACATTCGGTTTTGCTATATAGAAACAGAATGAATAAATGAACTTCTTTCTTTTTTCTTTTTGCAAGAGGAAGTAAAAGATCCAATTTTATTCTTCTAGAGAGGGGAAAAAGGAGTTGAAAGCAGGTCTTCATTTTGCAGTCATCATCTGTACGAATTCTTCGTAGTTGACTTATCCATCTCCACCAATATCTGCTTCTCTGATCATTTCATCTACTTCTTCATCTGTTAGTTTTTCTCCTGTTTGTCATGACGTGACGTAGCTCTGCTGCACTGACGTAACCATTGCCATCCTTGTCAAAGACTCGGAATGCCTCACGGATTTCTTCTTCACTATCTGTATCTTTGATTTTTCTAGCCATCATAGTAAAAAATTCGGGGAAGTCAATGGTGCCATTACCATCAGCATCCACTTCGTTGATCATATCCTGCAATTCAGCTTTTGTTGGATTCTGACCCAGTGACCTCATGACAGTTCCAAGTTCCTTTGTTGTGATGGTGCCATTGCCATCTTTATCGAATAGGGACAAAGCGTCCTTGAATTCAGCAATCTGTTCTTCGGTCAGCTGATCAGCCATGGTGCGAGCGAAGGGAGAAAGAGCCGCGGAGCGAAGGTGTTTGCGCCAGCACGGGGGCTGTGATGGCCAGGGTGCCTCGGATGCTGCTGCTGCGGCTCCTAAGGCGCCCTGTGCACTGGGCCGCCGCCGCCGCTGCCTGCGCCGCTGTCTGACTGCCAGTAACGGCGCCGCGTCCAGGAGACTCGCAACAGCACTGCCATATACCTATTTTTCATGCATAAATCTTTAGCCAGCTATTCAAGCAAAATAATGTCACTTACTTACTTAGAAAAAAGTCAGTATTCTACACTTTCCCCAGTTCTGAATAGGAAATATTTCTTTGCCTAGTATCTCACTGTGTAACATTCAGGAAACATAGTACCACAAAATGATCTGAGAAAAGGAGGGCTAAGAGGTGCGAGGTCAGGTGATTTGAGTAACAAATAAAAATTAAAGACAAAAACAAAAAAGGTTTACTAGAAAACTGATTATTTTTAGTCACTCTAGATGAGGGGAAGAGATTACAAGGGACGTTTAGTTTCTGTTATTAATGTCTACAAAGGTTATACTAACAAGTGTAAGTTACGTTTGTAGAGAGAAAGACCCATAAAGCTGAAGAAATAGAGTAGTTTCTACAACTCCAAAGAAAGAAGTAGGCAGGGAATTTACTTGGGAAAGTGTGGCTATTACCTAAGAATATATATTTTCAGTGGATGAATGCCAGTGAGGAAACAAAGCACGTTTTCAGCAAAGGAAATTGACATTTTAGTCTTTCTGGTGGTTTCCCTTTTGGTTAAACTACAGTCAGGAATATCTGTCTTTGATATTATGTTATTTCATTGTCTACTCGGTTTTGGGTTTTGGTATGCAGAAGGCAGCCACACTGTAGTCTTTTAAAGGGAGAACATTTCCTCATGTATGTGGGTGAGGAAGAGTTTTCATAAGACCACATAAGTTTATCGGAGATTTTTCTAAATAATCCAGTAGCTCAATCTAAGGGATAGAGCATTAAATTGCAAGGTCATTCTAAATATTCACTGGCTCATGTTTAGTTTCCATATTCTGAGGGTCAGATGCATATTCTCTCAAATCATCCCTTTCTTCCCTGTGCTCAACCAGCACTTTGCCCACACTCCTATTATTACAACATTCCTCACATTGGGATGTAAACATTTGTATGCTGTTCCCTGCTCCATTTGAGGAGAAATGTCATCTTTATTTTCTTTTTTTAATTATATTTTTTATTTTTTAATTTTTTTTAAAGACAGGGTTTCACCATGTTGGTCAGGCTGGTCTTGAACTCCCAACCTCAGGTGATCCGCCCTCCTTGGCCTCCAAAGTGCTTGGATTACAGGCATGAGCCACCGCGCCTGGCCGTCATCTTTATTTTCTATCAACAAAATGCAGTGCCTGGCACTAAATAGGTGTTTGATACTTGTTTGTTGAGTGAATGTGAGATTATCCAGAGTACAGCAGGAATGCCCTATTTAATTTACAGGGAGAAAAGGGTCTTTCAGTCAGAATAGCAACTGGTTTACCAACAAAAATGGGAACACACCATGAATTATGAATGATTCATGGAATAAGTGATTTCTCACTTTATATTAGCTTTTACTTGGCCAGCAAGTACGGAGTCCCCTGGGGCTTTCTGCATTATGAGTTGGGAGTCACCAGTATCACTAGGCAGTAGATCAAAATTAGGGGAGAAGCTATAGCCCATGGCTGGCTCTGGGTCACAGTTTTATATTTCTGGTTTGTGGTAAGGTAAGAGTGGGTATGTTCAACCTGCAAATCACTGCTGTGTTCTGGGCAAATAGTTAAGCCCCATCACAGGGACAAATACATCCAATTGCTTCCTCTGAAGGAGTACAGAACCAAGAAAGTCCCTCAAATTCAAGTTGACACACCCAAAACCTCCTTTGGTTTTGTTCTATTGAGTAGGACAGGAATAAAGCGAGGTGAAATAGCATTTCTGTAGCACTGAGACAAACAGTTCAATTGTGAATCATTCCTTAACACCTACAAAAGACACATGGGATATTAATTTCAATGATGATGAATTGTGGAAAGAAGGTACTATTATTACACATATTTTCAGTCAAAACCAAAATTCTCATTAGTTTTTGAGACCAATACCATTAAACAATAATTTTCTGGGTCAATGTTTTCTATGCTATTAGCATGTAATGAGTTGAAACTCTCCACCACTAAACTCTCACTGTGACTACTGTTGCCCTTATATGTCATTGAAAGAGATGAACAATATTTGTGGTTAGGTATGCCACACTCCTATCAGGAGCGAAGCTATTTTGCGCTGTAATGCAAATGACTGCATTCATCAAAGGAGCTTTGTTAGTTATTCATTGTGTTCCTTATCATTCCTTTCCCAAACCCCAGCCATTCTGCAGCAAGCACAGAGGTGCGTCAGCAGCAGTGGCAGCTACTGTCAACGGTATCCTTATCAGGAGAAGCAGGGTGCACTGGGAATGACCTGCCAAGTCACCGCAGGCTCTTGTCTTCCTACTCTTTTGTGCATAGTGGGATTCTTTGTCCTTATTCTATGATCTGCTTTTCTCAGCATGGTGCATGGTGCGAGACCCATAAACACATCTGGGAAAAAAAAAAAAAAAAGAAAAGACACACACACACTGGAAATATAAAGGATTTCTGAAAACACCAGGCTGTTTTTTTCTTCTTTTTGTGCAAAATGAATTACTTTGTCCAACCCTTCTACATGGAAAGCTTAAGTGTTCCCCCACCTTTTTAATGCAAACATGATTATTTAAAGATGTCATAAAACTCAGAGAAGCCTAGTAGGAGTGGAGAGAAGGAAAGCCCAAAAGGGATATTGACAAGTTGAGAAAGGGTCATCTAACGTGTCTGACAGAGGCAGGCACAGGGGGCTCTTTTTCATTACAACTAACACAGCTTAACTGAGTTCAACATACCATTCTCCCTCCTCTGGGGAAAGGTTTTCTTTTTGGATGGGCACTAGAGATTAATCCTCCTGTAATTTCTCCTGCTTTTCTAACTGTCAGGGGATTTGTGTTGGAGATAATGGCAGTATTAATGCCTAACCTAGGTGTAGAAATTGCCTTAATATAACAGGGATCATGAAGAACACACCAATAATTGCCCCTGAGTGATAGCCCTTAAAGTAAGTGGCAATATAGGAGGGCCCACATCAAGCTGTCTTTAATGAAGTTTGGGGCTTTTCTGATGAGATTCTGTACACAACAGGCAGAGAATCAAGGCAGCCTCACGAGTTTTAACCTCTAGCCTGGATTTAATATGGCCTTATTAAAGATCCTGGCTAGGTTCATTCTGGCATGAAATGTAATAAAAACAAGGCACAAAATGTGCTGTAATTAAAGCAGTTTGGATAGTATTATCTGATACTTAATAATTAAGGAATTTATCAGACAGTGGTGCCAGACAATGAAGCAAACAATACACTAATAATGAACTGATAATGGCATTGAAACCAAGGCTATTAAAAAAAAAACCCACGGAAACATTAATGCATATATTTTGTGAAAGTACTGTGGCATTATAACTTAAGTTACATAAGTATCACTGGGTGAAATTCTATAAATAACTATTTGGCAGGAAACTAACACAGTCTTAAGTAAAAATTTCTCACATTCCTACTCCTCTTCATCTCCACTGCCACAGGGAACTGAAGGAAGGGAAAGAGACTGGTTAGTTCCCAATTGTCCAGATATAGCACAAGCCTATGGCAGTGGGGATAAAGAATGGGGAAGAACAAAAGCTATGTTAAACAACTGTTAGAACATCAAAGAGTCTATAAATGATGTTAGTATATTAACCTAGCTGTAAGCAAAGAAGGGCATTTACTATTGTTTCAATACATAAACTTTTCATTTAAAATGTTTTAATGTAGTATTTTGCTTAGCCCTTCTTTAGCCAACCAATTTTTCAGAAACATGCATATTTTCTTAAGTTTCTTCATTTAGAAAAAAAGGGTTTAAAAAAAATAACTTCAGTTGTTTGATGCTTGACACAATTGCAAGTGAAATCCTGTGGTCGTTCATTTATGTGTTTAGATATCAAAATGTAAATATATTTGTCTCTTCCATTTTGGCCCAATATAAAGTCCCTCCTCTCTGTGCAACACAAAGTAGAAAGGCATTTGTAGGTCATTCTCATGCCCTTAGAGAAAGGAGTAGAGTTAGGGGTATGACAGTTGGCTATTCATATTCACCATCTTAGAGGATAAAAGGTACAAAAGGTGGCCAGGTACAGTGGCTCACGCCTATAATCCCAGAAGTTTGGAAGGCCTAGGTGGGCAGATCACCAGAGGTCAGGAGTTCGAGACCAGTCTGGCCAATATGACGAAACCTCATCTTTACTAAAAATATAAAAAGTAGCCGGTCATGGTGGCAGGCACCTGTAGTCCTAGCTACTCAGGAGGCTAAGGCAAGAGAATCACTTGAACCCAGGAGGCAAGGGTTGCAGTGAACTGAGATCATGCCACTACACTCCAGCCTGGGCAGCAAGAGCAAGACTCTGTCACAAAAGACAAACAACCAGAAAGTACAACAGGCACCGTAATATTTATTCACTCTTTTAACAATGACTTTTAACCCAAATGGTTCTAAACAGGCTCTAGTTATCACATAATGTCTTAATTGTTACATGATGTCTTTGCTTTTTCTAAGAGTGATGACTAAATTAACCAGATGAATGAATTAAAGAGAAAAAGATGTAAGTTAGTATTTGACTATTTTTATTTACAAATTCTCATATGTAAACCTTATTGCAAAATATGTCTTCAATTTAGTTAACTGAAATTATACACTAAAAATAAGAAAAAATACATCAACTACATTTTCAGAATGCATATTAATTGTGCTTGTAATTTTTTAAATATTCTGATCCCATGTCTAGACCAGCTCTTCTCTAGACACTGTTGAATGAATGACTGACTCCACTGAATGGCATTAGAATGGAAATGATGAGCAGGACAGATGGCTTTCTGTTCACTTGACTTTGAGATCTTTCATTTTACAGAATTGATTAATATACAGGAGCTATATTCTATAATTTTTTTTCTGGAAGCCAGTACAGTGGAAGCCTAAAACTGGGCTAATTCTCTTGGCATTCAACTGGATTTCTGAAGGGAGCTAGTTGTATCATCTGTTGAACATGTTTTGCCCCTGTGTTCATTTAGGACTAGGCTGGCATATGATTGCTTGACTATTCTGGTTGAACGTGGCTGGCGTTATGGAGTGTGGAGGACAAAGCAGCCACTTCTGGAAGGAACCGAATTCTGTTCTCATGGCGTGCTTGGAAATGCAAATCCAACCTTCACAATAGACTCAGGTGGAAGCCATGAGGGTTCTGGTCATCCTGTGTGCCCCAGAGCTGCTGTACCTCCTCTGGGGGTAATCTGGCTCCCAGAATCACCCATTTGTTTGGCCAGATTGGAGCATTCTGTTAGATGGAAATGGCTAATCCATATCTCACTGAGACTAGATCTTTAACTAGTGAAGGGAACATGTACCGTCCTCCATTTTATCAGATGCTGTATCTAAGTTCCAGTTGTTTTCTGATGATAAATTCAACAGGAATAGAAAACAAAAATTTACTTAACACACAAAGTGGGTATGAGTAACCTACAATTTCTGTTTAGACTTAAATGTATCACAGTGCATCCTTCCATGTGAATTATCAAGAGAGTTTCATGCTAAATGTAGACGTGGTAATCACCCTGTAATATTCTATTTTATAGTGCTTTGCTGTGCACTATGCTTTATGAGGATGCTGTGAGTTCTCATTTGTTTATTTAAAGATTATATTATTTTATATCCCCAATCAATAAGACATTCTACTAGATACTATAGAAAAAAGTCTTAGGGTTCCTTCTCTTGTTCCAAGAAGATTATAACCTAAGGATGAAACCCTTAGAATGTGAATAACTCTAAATAATACAGGGTATGAAGAACTAATTCCAAGGCATATAAATTAGGAGTACTATAGATTTAAAGGCAGTAAAGTCGAGGAAGTCGGGAAAAGCTTTGGGGCTGAGTAGGCATCCCTGAAATGAAGAAAATGTTTCTAGTAGAAACCATGGAATACGCCAACTTCAAAAGAAATTTACGAATCAGCCACTTTTCACTTTTGGCATTTGTATATTTCAGAGCACAGGAAAATATGGCTTGAGAGACAGGTAGGTTTGATCAAAGCGCTGAGGTCTTAAAATACTTGCTAATCACAACTGATTGGTGATTTTATAGACAATTGGAAGCTACTGAAGATTTCTGAGAAAGAAAATGCTACAGTTTGATATTCTTTAAGAATACATATCTGGCAGTACGTTGGCAAGGTTGTGCCTATCACAGACAGACGTGATCTCAGGGGTCATGTATTCCATTCCTCCATCTGATCCTTGAGGAAGCCGAGATGCACCCAGAGTTTGACAGTGGACAGACCCCAATTCCTTTTACACATCCCAAATCCTTTTACATCTGGCCAATTGTTCTTGATAATATCACTGCTGAATGATTATAATTCTTGTGTTTTTTATAAGATCATTTTCTGAAAAAATTCACAGAATTACTGATATATAATTGTGTTCATCAATTTTTTAAATAATATATTCTCTCTATAGCAAAGGATTCTCCCCCTCATCTAAAATTCACATTTTTTAAACTTGATTTGTCAAAATCTGACATTAACCGATATTCTCTGCCTTTTTCTCACAGGTTAGCTAGGAAAGGTTTTGGAATCCAGGCAGGAGACACTTCCTAGGTCTTCCTAAGGATATCTCTGCATATCCTTAAACATAGTCTAGGAACTCTTCTGAAGGAAAGACTAAGTGGTGAGCAATTTTTTACCTGGATAGCTTCATTTGTTTTACTCAGGTAGAGAGATTAGCAGCATCTTGTGACTAATGATCAATGACTTTTAAGCCATGTCAATACCTTTTTAGAGTTAAAGCATAATGAAAACTTAATGAAGGCTTCCTGGTACATTAACTTTCTATGAGAAATATACATAAGAAATGCATGATCAGCACTTGAGTGACTCCAACTGAATTTTATAGGTATTCCTGACTTAACAATTTCATTCCACAAACACTGCATATCTATTTTGTAAAAGCACTATATTAAGCAACTCTGTGAAATAAAAAAATCATATATGAAGTGGACATTTTCCTCAAGGACCTTTTAAAACATAAATTAATTTTCTTGTGTTTAATACTGAAAAGATCAAAATCAAGTTTAGAAGGCAAGCTGAACTACCAGTTGGCAGAAGACATAAATATCGCATAGTAATATCAGACCAAATGTAATCAGAGCTATTATCAAAGTCTAACCCTTGGGAGCACAATGTGGGGTTAATTATGAATATGAACATAAGTCACATGTTCCTGAACATCTACTATGTGCAAGCATTCTTCTAGGGGGATTGGGGGTTGGGTGAGAGAGTGAAGCAAATGTGAGAGATGGTTCTTGTTCTAGAGGAGAAAGATGGGCATGCACTCAATTAAAATACAAAGCATCTGCTGAAAGTTCAATAAGAGAGCTTCAGACAGTATTATGGATTTTTGGAGATGAATCCATTTATTCTATTTAGGGATCTGAGAGGACTTAATAAAGTAGATGGCATTTCAATTGGGTCTAAAGGTGAGATGGGATTTCTAAACATAAAGAAGCAAGGGAAGGATTATATCAATCTTGATCCCAAAATTTTAATATTCTTATTTGGGTAAATCTGTTTAGTACATATGAATATCAAAGAAGCACTGGAGGAGTAAGCTATCCCTAGGGAATAACACATGGAGTTGTGGTTGTTAGGAGCCTTCTTGCTTACTCTCTCTATGATAGCAATATTGGAGGCTGTTATCCTTAGCAAACTAACACAGGAACAGAAAACCAAGTATCACATGTAACGATGAGAACAAATGGACACATAGAGGAGAACAACACATCCCAGAGAATGCGAGGATGGAGAGGATCAGGATAAATCGCCTGTGAGTACTAAGCTTAATACCTAGGTGATGAAATATCTGTAAAACAAACCCCCACGATGCATGTTTACCTATGTAACAAACCTGCACCTGCACATCCGAAATTTAAAATAAAAGTTTAAGACAAGAAAAAAAGGAAAGTAATACTCATGCAGCACAATGGTTGTTTTATGCTGTTGCTTTTGTGCTTGTCATTTGTCTGGTTAGTAGAATCATGTGGACTCCCTGCAGTACTCATCAAATGACTCAATTCTCTCTAAAGGCCAAAACCCAGGGAAACTGACCCACTTTTTACACAGAGAAACTCTAGGGAACATCACCCAGTGTAGAAGAAAAGCTGAACCTGTGTGTGAGGCCAGCAACAGCAGTAAAAAAGACCCCATGTATATGCAGAGATCAGATGAAACAATTTGAAACTCCAATGAACGTTTGCTGTCCACTTTGCTGTCCTTTAGACTAGCAACATGAAGATGTCTTAATCATGATAGACACATCCCCCATGAACTTATTCATCTAGAGTTATATGTGCATTTTACAGCAAGACATAACTCTACCCTTTTCTTTCCCACTCAAGAAAGTATAGCAAAATTGAGTAACAATGAGGATTATTGGACCTCTTTCCTTCTCCTCCTATATTTACATATATACTGTTTGTGAACACTGAGTACTTTTATACAATTATTAGTAACATATTGTTTGTGAAATACTTCACAACTTTTAAGACACATTTATTTCAAAAACATATTGACACAATTGGAAGGAGACTAACCCAGTTATTTATCCATCCTGCCTTCAAGAAGGCTCCAAGAAGATTGGTACAGGCATCTGCTCTTAAGATTTTCTCAAAATAAAATTTAGCTGAATTCATCTGGAAACAATTCATTTGGTTCCAGACTCACTTTATTCAAGATGAACACTAAAAGAAAGTTTTGTTAAGGAAATGCTTCTCTATTAAACCTCATTTCCAGCATGTTAAAAATTATGCACTAGATGGCAATCATTAAAAAATCTGGAGACAACAGATGCTGGAGAGGATGTGGAGAAATAGGAACACTTCTGCACTGTTGGTGGGAGTGTAAATTAGTTCAACCATTGTGGAAGACAGTGTGGCAATTCCTCAAGAACCTAGAAATAGAAATTCCATTCAACCCAGCAATCCCATTACTTGGTATATATCCAAAGGAGTATAAATCGTTCTGTTATAAGGACACATGCACACTTACGTTAATTGCAGCACTGTTGACAGTAGCAAAGACTTGGAACCAACACAAATGCCCATTGATGATAGACTGGACAGGGAAAATGTGACACAAATACACCATGGAATACTATGCAGCCATAAAAAATGATGAGTTCGTGTCCTTTGTAGGGACATGGATGAACCTGGAAACCATCATTCTCAGCAAACTGATACAAGAACAGAATATGAAACACTGCATGTTCTCACCCATAGGTGGGTGTTGAACAGTGAGAACACATGGACACAGGGAGAGGAAAATCACACACTGAGGTCTGTTGGGGGGGATTAGGGGAGCGACAGTGGGGGTTAGGGAGTTGGGGAGGGATAACATAGGGAGAAATGCCAGATATAGGTGATGGGGATGGAGGCAGCAAACCACATTGCCATGTAAGTACCTATGCAACAATCCTGCATGTTCTTTATATGTACCCCAGAACCTAAAATGCAATAAAATATATATACATATATATAAATAAAAAAGTAAAATTTATACTTAAACGAAAAAAAAAAAAGAAACAAATGATGTAAAGCTTTCATTGAAGAAAGCTGTTTGACAAAGCCCATTTCAGAAATAGGAAAATGTTTGTAAAATATATACATTAACCCCAAACTATCTTTGGTTTACTTGGTTTAAGTGTCCTTCAGGAACTGGATAGTTTTTCTGTTTGTAGTGGTTTTTCCTTTTTGCTGGGGGGAAGGTACTTACCTTTGTGGAAATTAAATAGCTCAGAGGAACTTCTCAAAACAAGCAAACAAAAAAGTATATATGGGAAAAGAAGAAAGGTCTAGAAATTAAAAGATAGTAGCTTCTACCTTAAGAAGCTTTAAAAACATACAAATTGAGTCCAAGTAAATAGACAGGAGTAATAAAGAGCAGAAATCAACGAAATAGAAAATTGAAAAATAATAGAGATCAATGCTATCAAAAGTTGCTTTTTTGAATATCAATAAAATTGACAAACCCCTTACTAGGCTGATTGTAGTCACCCTAAACACTCACCTTTTCCAAAGTCATACTCCCTTCTTGCGGCAGTTCTGTTTAAATTACTGCTTATTACGAGTTACAAAGATGTGGTCACTTTAATCACTTTGGGTCAACTCTAAGAGACCACTCCAACTCCAGAGCTGCTGAGACCCTTTGTTATAAATTATCTCGCTGCCCAATCCTGCTTTCTTCACCCCACTGGAAGTTCAAGTTCTGAGAGTGCTCTCCAGTAAGTTTGTGCACACAAATCCACATCCCAAAGTCTGTTTTGGGGAGATGCCTCCTGCTACGAGCTTATTCCAAAAATGTCATATTGTTTTAACATTAGGAAATCTGATACTACAAATTATCCAGATTGCCATAGTTAGTAGAATGTGGCATTTGAATATGCCATGCTTTCTGACATTCCCAACCCTGACCTTTCTATCTTGAGTCAAGTAGCTGTTCCTGGAAGCAGTTAGCTTCATACAGGTGAAGCTTGAAATCTGTGGGGGTCAAACAAGTTGTGGTGGAGGTTTCTCCCTGGGCAGGTTGAGACAGCAGTATCCACACTATTTGTGATACAGTTGAGAGGGCAGAGAAACTAATTAATAGTACAGAATAGAAATAGAAAAATTTCTTCTAATATATTTAAGAATTGAATATACAAAATTGTAAAATTTCAAATCAGTGGAGAAAAAAAGCAATATTCAACAATTAATGTTTCAGCTGTGTCTTTGGAATAAAAAAATTTTGAAAAAGTAAAAGTACTTCTTTTTCAAAAACAAGCACCAAAATATATCCTAAATGCTCTGAACATTTTGGTGTAAAACCTATTAATAATTTCAGGAAAACTGACCTAGGAAAACTGTTGTAGATATTTTGCAGACACTTATTTAATATATTTATTACAAACACAAAGTTGTTACTAGTTAGTAATAAATGAGCAAAGGGTTCATTTAATAATTCAAAACAATTCCAAAGGAAGAAATGCATATGACTGATGAATGTGTGAACAGATGGTGAATCTCACTAGTAATCAAAGCAATGCAAATCAAATTAGGATTTCATATCATTTTCATTGTCAGAGGAAGGCAGTGAACTAAAGACACAACACTAAATTATTATATGTGCAATACCTGTCCTTACAGATTGTATGGAATATGTAATCACTAAAGTTGTATTGTATATATACTTAATGGAAAAGTGTTCAAGATGTACTGTTAAACGTTGAAGAAGTAGGTCATGAGAGATTTTACACAGTATAATTCACTTTTGTTTTTGTAAAATGTTTGAATGATTAAGTCTGCAAATTTTTCAATGACCTTTATTTAAACTTTATTAATTACAACATATTTTAATTTTTAAAGCATATGTATGACTTTTTTTCACTTTTATTTCAAGTTCAGGGGTACACGTGCAGGTTTGCTATATAGGTAAAAGTATCATGGGGATTTGTTGTACAGATTATTTCTTCACTCAGGTATTAAGCCTAGTACCCATAGTAATTTTTTCTGATCCTCTTCCTCCTCCCATTCTCCTCCCTCTGATAGGTGCCAGTGTGTGTTGTTTCCCTCTATATGTCCATGTGTTCTCACTATGTAACTCCTATTTGTAGGTGATAACATGTGGTATTTGATTTTCTGTTCTTGTGTTAATTTGCTAATAATAATGGCCTCCAGCTCCGTCCATTTCCCTGCAAAAGACAGGATCTCATTCATTTTATAGCTGCATAGTGTTCTATGGTATATATGTACCACATTTTCTTTATCCAGTAGGTAATTGGTGGGCATTTAGATTGATTCTATGCCCTTGCTATTGTGAGTAGTGCTGCAATGAACATACGTGTGATGTGTCTTTATAATAGAATGATTTATATTCCTTCAGATATATACTCAGTGATGATATTTCTGGGTCAAATGGTATTTCTGTTTTTAGGTTATTGAGAAATTGCCACAGTGTCTTCCACAATAGTTGAACTGATTTACACTCCCACCAACAAAGTATAAGCATTCCTTTTTTTTTCACAAGCTTACCAGCAACTGCTGTTTTTTGACTTTTTAGTAATAGCCATTCTGACTGGCATGAGATAAGGTCTCATTTTAGTTTTGATTTGCATGTCTCTAATAATCAGTGATGTTGAGCTTTTTAAAATATGATTGTTGGCCACATGTATGTCTTCTTTTGAAAAGTGTCTGTTCATGTCCTTTGCTTTTTAATGGAGTTGATTTTTTTTCTTGTAAATTTGTTTAAGTTCCATATAGATGCTGGTTATTATACCTCTGTCGGATGCATATTGCAAACATTTTCTTCCATTCTGTAGGTTGTCTGTTCATTCTGATGATAGCTTCTTTTGCTGTACAGAAGCTCTTTCATTTAATTAAATTCCATTTGTCAGTTTTTGCTTTTGTTGCAATTGCTTTAGTGATTTCATCATAAAACCTTTGCTTATGCCTGTGTCTTGAATGGTATTGCCTATATCTTCTTCTAGGGTTGTTATAGCTTTGGGTTTTACATTTAAGTCTTTAATCCATCTTGACTTAATTTTTGTATATGGTGTAAGGAAAGGGTCCAGTTTCAATTTTCTCCATATGACTAGCCTGTTCTCCTAGCACAGTTTGTTAAATAGGGAATCCTTTCCCCATTTCTCATTTTTGTCATATTTGTCAAAGATCAGATGGTTGTAGACATGGAGTTTTATTTCTGAGTTCTCTGTTTTGTTGCATTGATATATGTGCCTGTTTTTGTACCAGTACCATGCTGTTTTGGTTACTGTAGCCTTGTAGTTTGAAGTCAGGTACCATGGTGCCTCCAGCTTTGTTCTTTTTGCTCAGTATTATCCTGGCTATATGAGCTCTTTTTTAAGTTCCATATGTATTTTAAAATAGTTTCTTTTAATTCTATGAAAAATGTCAGTGACCGTTTAATGGAAATAGCATTGAATCTTTACATTGCTTTGGGTTGTATGGCCGTTTTCACAATATCAATTCTTCCTAACCATAAGCATGAAATGTTTTCCCATCTGCTTGTGTCCTCTCTAGTTTCCTTGAGCAATGGTTTGTAGTTCTCGTTGAAGAGGTTCTTCACCTCTTTTGTTAGCTGTATTCCTAGGATTTTATTCTCTCTGTGGCAGTTGTGAATGGGAGCACATTCATAATTTGGCTCTCTTCTTGTCTCTTGGTGGTTTTTAGGAATGCTTGTGAATTCTGCACATTGATTCTGTATCCTGAGACTTTGCTGAAGTTGTTTATGAGCTTAAGAAGCTTTTGGGCTGAGTCAATAGGATTTTCTAGATATAAGATAATATGATCTGCAAACAAAGATAATTTGACTTCCTTTCTTCCTATTTGAATATGCTTTATTTCTTTCTCTTGCTTGATTGCCCTGGCCAGAACTTCCAATACTATGTTGACTAAGAGTGGTGAGAGAGGACAGCCTTGTCTTGTGCCAGTTTTCAAGGGGAATGCTTCCAGCTTTTGCCTATCCAGTATGATATTGGCTGTGGGTTTATCATAAATGGCTTTTATTGTTTCAAGGTGTGTTCCTTCAATATCTGGTTTATTGAGAATTTTAACATGAAGGGATGTTGAATTTTATCAAAGACCTTTTCTGCATCTATTGAGATAATCATGTGATATTTGTCTTTAGTTCTGTTTATGCAATTAATTATGTTTTTTGATTTGCATATGTTGAACCACCTTGCATACCAAAGATGAAGCCAACCTGATTGTGGTGGACAAGCTTTTTATGTGCTGTTGGATTCAGTTTGTCAGTATTTTATTGAGGATTTTTACATCAATATTCATCAGGGATATTTGCCTAAAGTTTTCTTATATTGTAGTATCTCTGTCAGGTTTTGGTATTAGGATGATGCTGGCCTTGTAGAATGAGTTAGGGAGAAATCTCCCTCTTCAAGATTTTTTGGAATAGTTTTAGCATGAATGGTACCAGCTTTTCTTTGTACATCTGGTAGAATTCAGATATGAATTAGTTAGATCCTGGGCTTTTTTGGTTGATAGGCTATTTATTACTGACTCAATTTCAGAGCTCATTATTGGTTTGTTCAAGGATTCAATTTCTTCCTGGTTCAGTCTTGGGAGGGTTTACTTGTCCAGAAATGTATTAATTTCTTCTAGATTTTCTAGTTTATATTCATAAAGGTGTTCATAATATTCTCTGATGATTGTTTGTATTTCTCTGGGGTTAGTGGTTATATCCCGCTTGTTGTTTCTGATTGTGTTTATTTGATCCTTCTCTCTTTTCTTCTTCATTAGTATAGCTAGTGGCCTATTTTATTAGTTTTTCCAAAAAACTCAGCTTCTCCATTGATCTTTTGAATTTTTTTTGTGTGTCTCAATATCCTTTAGTTCAGCCCTAATTTTGATTATTTCTTGTCTTCTGCTAGCTTGCTTTAGGATTTGTTTTCTCTTGATTCTCTTGTTCTTCTAATTGTGAAGTTAGGTTGTTAACTCTAGATTTTCCAACTTTTTGATATGGGCATTTAGAACTATAAATTCCCCTCAACACTGCCTTTGCTTTGTCCCAGAGATTCTGGCATATTGTGTTTTTGTTCTCTTTAGTTTAAAAGATGTCTGCCTTAATTTCGTTATTTACTGAAAAGTCATTCAGGAGCAGATCATTCAGTTTCCTTGTAATTGTATGGTTTTGAGTGAATTTTTTTAGTTTTAATTTCTAATTTGATTATGCTTTTGTCCAAGATATTGTTTGTTATGATTTCAGTTATTTTGCTTTTTCTGAGGAGTATTTTACTTCTGATTATGTGGTCTATTTCAGAATATGTAATAGGTGACAATAGGAACATACACTCTGTTATTTTGGGGTAGACAGTTCTGCAGATATATATCAGTTTCATTTGATTTAGTGCTGAGCTGACGTCCTGAATATCTTTGTTAATTTTCTGTCTCAATGATCTGTCTAATATTGTCAGTACGGTGTTAAAGTCTCCCACTATTAATGTGTAGGAGTCTAAGTCTCTTTGAAGGTCTCTAAGAACTTACTTTGTGAATCTGTATGTGTCTCTTTTGGGTGCATGTATATTTAGGATAATTAGATCTTGTTGAATTGAACCCTTTCCCATTATGTAATGCCCTTCTTTGTCTTTTTTTGTTTGTTTATCTTTGTTGATTTAAAGGCTGTTTTGTTAGAAACTAGGATTGCAGGATTGTAACCCCTGGCTTTTTTTTTTTTTCTTTTTTTCTATTTTCCATTTGCTTGGTAGGTTTTTCTCCATTCCTTTATTTTGAGCCTATGTATGCCATTGCTTGTGAGACTTGTCTCTTGAAGATAGCATACCAATGGGTTTTGGTTCTTTATCCAGCTTGCTACTCTGTGTCTTTTAGTTGGGGCATTAGCTCATTTACCTTCAAAGTTAGTATTGATATGTGTGGATTTGATCCTATCATCATAGTTTTAGCTAGTTATTTTGCAGACTTGTTTTTGTGGTTGCTTCATAGTGTCACTACTCTATGTACTTCAGTGTGTTTTTGTAGTGGCTGGTAATGGTCTTTCCCTATTTAGTGCTTCCTTTAGGAGCTCTTGTAAGTCAGACCTGGTTGTAACAAATTCCATCAGCATTTGCTTGTCTGAAAAGGATCTTATTTCTTTTTTGCTTATGAAGCTTGGTTTGGCCAAATAGGAAACTCTGTTTTGGATTTTATTTTCTCTAAGAATGTTGAATATTGGCCCCAGTCTTTTCTGGCTTGTAGAGTTTCTGCTGAAAGGTCTGCTACTAGTGTGATGGATTTACCTTTATAGGTGATCTGACCATTCTCTCTAGCTGCCCTTAACAGTTTTTCTTTCATTTTAATCTTGGAGAATCTGATGATTATGTATCTTGGAGATGATCTTCTTGTGAAGTACCTTACTGGGGTTCTCTGAATTTTCTGAATTTGAGTATTGTCCCCTCTAGCTAGATTGGAGAAGTTCTTTTGATGATATCCTGAAGTACATTTTCCATGTTTCTTCCATTCTCCCCATCTCTTTCAGGGACACCAATGAGTCGTGGATTCCATCTGTTTATCTAATCCCATATTTCTCTGAGGTTTTTAAAATTCCTTTTCATTCTTTTTTCTCTATTCTTGTCTGGCTGTCTTATTTCAGAAAGCCAGTCTTCAAGCTCTGAGATTCTTCCCTACACTTGGTCTATTCTGCTGATAATACTTACGATTACATAATGAAATTATTGTATTGTGTTTTCCAGCTCTATCAGGTTAGTTACATTCTTTTCTCTACTGTCTGCTTTGTCTGTCAGCACTTGCATTGATTTATCATGATTTCTAGCTTCTCTGCATTGGGCCTCACTGTACTCTTGTAACTCAATGATCTTTGTTCCTAACTGTATTCTGAATTCTATTTCTGTCATTTTAGCCTTCTCATCCCAGTTCAGAACTCTTGCTGGAGAAGTGATGTGGTCATTTAGAGGAAAGAAGGCACTCTGGCTTTGAGTTTTCATCATTCTTGTGCTGATTCTTTCTCACCTTGGTAGGGTTATCTACTTTCAATTTTTGAGGTTGCTGACCTTGGGATGTTTTTTTTTTTCTTCCTTTTATCCTATTTGGTGACTTTGAGGGTTTGACTGTGGTATAAAGTGGATTCAGCTGACTGGCTTTATTTCTGAGAGATTTTAGGGGGCCAGTGCTCAACTCCCAACTCCCGGACTGTGTGCTCTGAGTCTGGGATACTCGTATTGGGCCCTGACTTTTTCTCTTGCTCACTGAGGTTTGGAATCCACTGAATAGGGGAGAGGGAAAGACGTGTGGCAACCACAGCAAAGTGGTAGCAGGTGCTGAGATGCCTGCCTCCCTGCAGGTACTCACCACAGTGTGGAGGCAGTGCAGCTGGAGGGTGGATGAGCCCTTGCTGGAGACTGTGCTGGAGGTGGTATTGACCTAGGTGTGCTGGTGGGCATAGGTCTAGGTGCCTTCTCTGTGCCCTGCAAGCAGAAGTCATGATACTACTTTTGTTTAAAGAATTCCAACACATCTACACACATGTCAAGAGCAAGGATTGACAGGCTGTATATACCCCAAGATGTCAGTGATTATCTCTGAGTGATAAGATCATAGTGGTATATGATGCAGATGATATGTTTGTCTTATATTCCTAGGTTTTCCACAACAATAATATATTACTTTTGTAAGAAGAAATAGATAAAATGAAATTAGTAGCACTCATGTAATTGTGAGGTGAGTGGCCAGCCACTAGCCTTCAGATTATTATAGATTTCACATTTCTGAATCCTAGGGCAGATAATGTAGAAAGGATATGCAACTTTTAAAAAACAAACTTTCCAGTGGACTTACAGATTTTATTTTCCAATTCAAGTCTATCTACCTTGTATTTGGCAGAAAATTCTTCTAGATTCTGGGAATATGAAAGCTGCCAAGCCTTAGAGTTTGTCTTTGAGACTTTGTCTTTCTTTGTGTCCCTTAAAGACATTATTCTGGAGGTTGGGAAAAAGTTGTGTTAGAATATGCAAGGAAAGATTCCATTTTAAGCAAAATCCTTCAAGCAAGGCTCAGATTCCTGGGATAACCTTGGGTATTGTTCTTCCTTTGGGCTAGTAGCTTTGCTCTTAACTAGGATATTTTGAAACATGCAAGAAATATATTGTCATAATGGACAGATGACTTATTATTCCACCAGCTTAGGGCATGATAATGGTAAGTGAGGCAATCAGTATAGACTTTCTGCTTGTTTTCTCAATAGATCATGCCATTTGTTGAAATATAGTTTAGCATTGGTGAGTCCAGAATTATCCAATTGATTTTGTGTAACCCAGATAGAGCATACAGGGATATAAAATTCACTCAGTGAATAAATATAGCAAATTGTAAGTAATCTTTGTTACACAAAATTCTATGTTGACCAAAAGGAATTTATGTTCCTACGGAAGAGTCCAACAACCTCACCGAGCTGAAAGTCCTTTCTACAAACCACTTTTAGTAATGTATTTAAGAAAATTCTTACTCAAATGATCTCACTTTTGTAAATTAATCCCCAAATCTGCATTGGTTTTCTTTTAAAGATTAATTCCACTAGGTGGAGGTATTTGCTCAGTTTTGTGTTTCACACTAAATGGTACAGGAATAGAGAAATCTATTAAGCAAGGGAATGTCTCAGAAACCAGAATAATGGCCTTGGGCTTTCCAAGACCTGTTGCTTTGCATTGTTATCATTTGGCAAATGTGTACACATTGCTACATGGAGTTTGGTATTTGCTTTTAATGCTTATAAAAGAAAAGTGGCAGGTTTCTAGGCTTACAGTATATAATTGTTTATTTTGTTTGAATACTTATAACTTTAACCACTATGGTTGGAATAGACTGTTAACTAGACATTTTAAGTTTTCTCTTTTAACTATCAGACAGTTCTTGCATTCAACAGTAATATACTAATTGAGTGTTCACAATAATAAAATAGATTCTGTTTTCACCATGTTTTAGATATTTTATATTAAATTAAAATGATAATGGCCATTATTAATATATAAATACTGTTGTTTAATACTTTAATCTTTATGCTAATAACTTTATGGAAAATGGCACCTCATCAAATAATGAGAAAACTTTTTTTATAAGTATACTATGCAACTGACAAAAATGTATGTGACAATTCTTAAGGTAAGAAAATTTTAAGGCCTAAAATACTGTGGGAAATTTTTTTTTTCAATTTGAGGTTTTTTGTGGTGATCTTGGGTTTCTACCTTCCTGTTTATTGGTACCAACATTATGTGGAAACAATCTTCATGGTTAAGTAAGAAATTCATCTGATCCTCTTTATTTTGCATTTGAAGTTATAATATTCTGTGCCATTAGTTAATTGACTTGAAGGAAGTAAGGCTTTGAAACATTGAACTCTCTGAAAGCAGCCTGATTCTCTCTCTTTTTTTTTTTTTGCCATTGTTTTTAAAAAGTCTTTGGTGTATGACCACCATTGTCTCTAGTTTTATTGTTTTAAAGATACTAAATTAATTACCTACAGCTGTTCTCATAAATTGATTAAAAACACAACAGACTTTTGTCTTCTAATCCCTTAGAGAAAAGTTAACAACTGACATTTTCTTTTTTTCATCTTAAATATATGGGAAAGAAAGACCAAATCAGATGTGTATAATGTATTATTAGAAAAATTCATTTTTTATATCTAATAGATCATGTATAGTTTTAAAATAAATTTAATTTTTTATTTAAAGCAATTGCTTGGTATACATTGCAGACGTAAGATGTAAGTAAGTAAAAGTAGTATGTCTCATTTGCCCACTCATCTAACAATTTTCTCTTTAGGATGAAACCCTGGCCCGCCAGTTGGTGGAGCTAGGCCACCGAGGGACTGGAGAGAGAGTGAAAAGGGAAGATTTTGAAGCAAGGAAAGCAGCTATAGAGATTGCAAGGCTGGCTGAAAGAGCTCAGAAAAAGTAAGTGTCCATGTTCCAAATCCAGATTTTATGTTATATTCCAGATCTCTGGAATAATTCAATTTTGTTTAGATTGTTTAATTTAGAAGCACTGGCTGGAGCAGGTAAAACTTGGCATATTTTAAGCATGTGTTCTGCAGATGAGCAACTGAAGCAACTGTAATATGCTTGCAATAAAGCCACATGCAACTTCAAGCTACTAATTTAAGAAATGTAAATACCAAAATATGGTCATCATACCAATAAGGTCTTGTTAAAAAGTAACTTGATGTTATTAGTTTTATATATTTATATGCTAAAAATATGAATGACTTTTGCCTTAGAATTGTTTGTACTTTGAGATCTGTAAATCTTTAGTATCATTTATGTTCTCACATTTTTCTAAGCATTAATTCATTCAACTTTATTGATAATCACAATTGTTTATATGACCAATTTGTGTATATTAGTATATAATATGTGGTTATGTTAAAAATAAATCCTACAAAATATGCTAAAACATATAATGAGAGAGATATTTTCCTAAAATGAACTGCACCAAACTTGTAAGACAACTTTATAAAGACTTGACTAGGAGAGATCCAAGATGGCCGATTAACAACAGCTCAGGATTGTAGCTCCCAGTGAAAGCGCAGAGAGCAAGTGGACGCCGCACTTTCAGACGAATTTTTGTTGCCCACAGACTAGGAGATTCCCGGCGGAGGAGCCACAC
>CAUYLG010038453.1:0-13754 GCA_963573385.1 Cacajao melanocephalus
TGTCTTTAGTGTCTCAGTAGTTTTTTCACAGTAACTCCTAAGCCAAAAGAAATACCTAATTATTTTGTTTAATAAGTAGCTATGTCCAAACAATTTAATAAGGATATCTATCCTAACACTCAGCAACCACTAAAAAAAAAACAAAAACCACATAAATTGAAAAAAACTACGTGTGCGTGTGTGCGTGTGCGTGTGTGCGTGTGTGTGTGTGTGCGTGTGTGTGTGTGATGGAGTCTCGCTCTGTCACCCAGGCTGAAGTGCAGTAGTGTGATCTTGGCTCACTGCAACCTCCACCTTCTGGGTTCAAGCAATTCTCCTGTCTCACCCTCCCAAGTAGCTGGGACTACAGGCATGCACCACCATGCCTGGCTACTTTTTTGTATTTTTGGTAGAGATGGGGTTTCACCATGTTGGCCAGGCTGGTCCTGAACTCCTAACCTCAAATGATCCGCCTGCTTCAGCCTCCCAAAGTTCTGGGATTATAGGCATGAGCCACTACGCCTAGCCTCATTCTTAAGAACAACTGATAACCAATATGGGCATGTGTAGCTTTGTGCACTATATACAATTTCTCAAACCTTAAAATTAGATTAGACATCACCCTCATTTCCAGTCCCACATTGACTTTTGTACAGTATTTGGTTTTTATCACAGCAATCTCAGAAAAAACAGATTCACAAAGATATGATGCCACAGAAAAGTATGTAGTGGCACTTAATGTTGGAACTGTGTACTGCTTCAAATTAACAGTCTAAACCATATCCAACTGATGTGGAATATCACTGAGTTTGCCTAAAAAATTTTAAATATCCCACAGTACCCCAGTGTGTTAAGTGCAGCACACCAGGGTGTCTGAGCACATGGCTTGGGGATCACAGCACACAGTTTTAAGTACCAACAGATAAACTATTCACTCTTTTAATCACTTGTAAAGAAAATTAACTACAAGCCAGGTGTGGTACCAGGTTCTCAGGAAGCTAAGGCAGGAGGATCACTTAAGCCCAGGAGTTTGAGGGCAGCCTGGGCAACATAGCAAGACCCAGTCTCTTGAAAAAAGAAATTAAGTTGGTTTACAGGGAGAGGAGGAGGCACATGGTCTAAGTGCTGACTAGCTACATAGTTCAGGCAAATCCCTCAAAGGGGAAAGGGAGGAACTGCTTAGAAAGACTGCCTTCTGTTTGTTTGTCTTTTGCTTCTCTCAGGGAGAAACACGCAGTGCTCAAGTGTTGTCCATGTACATTCTGCGGGGGTGAACACTTTGGTTCTGGTTAAACAGCTAGTGCTTTTGACAGCTGTGCCAAGAAAGGTTAGGATCAACCACAAAATAATTAGGGTTGTAAAATGTAGTGTGTTTCCCTAACTTTCTGTTTTACCTGAGGAAAAAATAAATTCAATGTGAAAAGAAGAAAAAAGAATTAAATACAGTAATGCTCTTAAAGATCTAAAATTATTTCTTCACATTACTTGGAAAACCAGTTTTTCTTCTAAGCAATAAAAGGAACACTATTAAATTCTTAAAGGAAGATATCTTTTCCAATTTGAATGACGATTATTGCCTTCATATGATTGTTTTTATAAATGCTAACTGTGTCAAATCTGGTAAACTACAATTGGAAAGGAGAAAAATAGGAAATTATTATATATCTTCTTCTGAGCAATAACTTTTCTGAACTTTAAAACACTGCAGATTGATCCACTCTCACTGCTTTCTATTCTCACTAATCTAGTACTGAAGAGCCAAAGTTCAGAAGTCAAGATCAGAAACTCTTAAGAACTCAAGAATACAGATATTAATAGAGGTATCAGAAGAAATAGCTTCTAAATTACTAGAAACACATTGTGTACCAACTCTACTCATTTACAAAGTCCTTGGTTTAGAGAAGACAACAGAAAAGTGACAAAGGAAAGAGTTCAACCTCATAATCTACTCAGTTTTTGCTTTTTACTATTTCATCAGTTCACAACTACCAATACTCAGACATCTGTGCCACTGACAAATGCTACCAACTTCAACTGGAGTCAAACAGTATGTGGTAAGAGTGATTAGCTAAGTTTTTAAAAAATCTATTCAAGGAATAACTGGTTTAAAAAAAATCAATGTTCTATTCCTTTAAAGAATTTTCATAACTATAAAAGATAATGGAAAATATGTGATCTATTTTTCTACAAAATTTAGCAGGTCCCTATAAATACCTATAATCCCAAAAGTCTGTATCTAGAAAAATAATAAAAATAAAATATGGTTAGTTATTTTTTTAAAAATGCTTGAAAAGCTAGGGCAAACTACATGGCTATGTCAGTACTTACCTGCTGAATGATTTTGGATGTTTTCTGAAGATTCTCTCTAGGAGGGACTTTACCAAATAATTTCCAACCAGGAGCACTATGGACAACTGATTTGAGTTCCTTTGTCCTTTTTGGAAAAAGGTTTCTGAAACACAGAAAAGTTACATGAATTGTGTTTTTTGTAACCAGAGAGCTATCTAACAGTAATTTTATACTAAGTTTGCTCCCAAGGCAAAAACAAAAATATTTTTAAATAAAGCTATTTCTACTATTTATACCACTATTACTTAGAATAACAAAGCTCAATTAAGAATATCTGGCTTAATACCTAATACAAGTAGGGCTTAAAACCTTGATGATGGGTTGATAGGCGCAGTAAACCACCATGGCACACATATATACCTATGTAACAAACCTACACATTCTGCATATGTGTCTCTCATAACTTAAAGTAAAATAAAATAAAATAAAGAGTATCTGGCTTATATAGAGGCATTAGAAGAATCATCAACAGAAATAATAAAAAGATAAATTTGAAGGAAAATGATAGCCATAAATAAGATGCAAACATTTGTTTAACTCAGCTGCAAAGTATACTAGAATTGACTGTACATGTACTTAAAATTAATAGCCAAAATTCTGAGAACAAAAACATTTAAAAGAAACTATATAAAAGTTAAAGAATTAAATAATATAATATTTGGATAAATATTATTTACAGTAATAATTTATTTATAATAAAATTATATCTATTAATCCTCCATTGTTATAACACATATATGTAAACTGTTTTTCCTAGGCCAGCTATGTTCAAGAAAGCTTATTACAAAAGAGTCAATATATAACCAAGGAAGAAAGTATCTCTCATTGAAAAATCTAAAAAAAACAAAAAAAACCTGCACAAGTATTAAGGATTTTATATATTATCTCCATGCCCTAACCAACCCAATTAAGTATCTATTTTTTTATTAAGCAGGGATGATACTCAAAACACGTACCCTCCAAAACAACATGACCAGCGGCCCATGAACCAATTAGAAATAGGTACTGATGAAGTCAACTCAATATAAACCCTTTGAATAAGCTATAAATGAACATAAAGAAAATTTTAAATTCACACATACAATTAGTTACAAACGGTTTCAAATAGGTTGAAGTCCCAAATAATTAGATTTATCTATACTCAAAATGCCATATCAATATATCTTAAAAGTACAGAAGAGTGATAATAGAAAATAAGTTTTTAATGAAAAATGTTAAGGGACTCCTACAAAAGAATGCAGGCTAATCAATAATAAAGAAAAGAAATGGCCAGGCATAGTGGCTCATGCCTGTAATCCCAACACTGAGAGGTCAAAGCAAGAGGATCACTTGAGCCCAGAGTTTGAGACCAGCCTGGGCAAAGTAGTGAGACCCTGTCTCTACAAAAAATAAAAAATAGCCAGGCATGGTGGCGCACACCTTGTAGTGCCAACTACTTGGGAGGCTGAGGTGGGACAATCACTTGGGCCCAGGAGTTAAGGATGCACTGAGCTATGATATTGCCACTGTACTACAGCCTGGGCAACAAAGCAAGACCCTTTCTCCAAAAAAAGGAAGGAAAAGAAACTCTTATTTCCTCAGGTGTATAATAGAGATAAACATATGACACTAGAATAATTGCTACTTTAAGACACTGGAGGTTTCACCTCAGAGACCATGTACAGTGGCTTAATTCTCTACTTCATAAGATCACTAAACAGCTCAAAGTTTTCCATAGTGAATATGCCAAGGACTACAAGTACTTCTAAGAAAAATTTTCAAGCCTCAAAGGATGGTCTATTAATATAAACAATGTTTGATAAGTTGTGTACTACTTATCAAGAAAACACTTTGTAGCTGATTTAAATAAATGTTTACATCTTATTTATGGTTATCATTTTCCTTCCAGTTTGTTTATCTTTTTATTATTTCTGTTGATGATTTTTCTAATATCTCTTAGCTCCAAATTCACCTTCATGCTCTGGGATAATAGACAAAATTTCTTTAATCATTTCTCCTTTAAAACAAACATGAAATTGTTAAGCTTTCTGGGTAGAGGACACCAAAAGGACACTGAAGGAAAAAGAGGCTCTCCTGTGGTTTCCAGGGGCTGAACAGTGGATCAGGGGTAGAAGTGTGAGGACATCCAGTAAAACTCTGCTTAGCTAGATGCCCAGACTGCAGCCCCTCAGCAAACTTGCAGCCTTTTGGTGAACCTGCAGCCTCGACCTGGAGATGGTGTTCCTGCAGCCTGCTCAACATAAAAACGACTCTACCAAAGGCTCCCTGCCAGCATCAGTGTGCCAATTTCCTCCGCAAGCCCCACATAGGCCAGACAGTTCTCACCAAGTCATACTTTCTCTACAATCTCTATGTGACCTGTCTGCACCCTAAAGGTTTCCTATATACCCACACTAATAAACACAGGAGAAAATCTTTGTCACCGTAGCTTATGCAAAGAATTATTGGATATGGCAACAAAAGCATGATCTATAAAAGAAAAAGTTGATAAACTGGGCTTAATTAAATTTAAAACATTTGAACTTCAAAAGACATCATGGATACAAAATGATAGGATGGAAAGATCTAGGGGTCAGTCTCCCCACCAAAGTAAAAGTTGAGCTAGAAGGAGTAACTGGAGCTGGGCACGGGTGGCTCACGTCTGTAATCCTGGACTTTGGGAGACCAAGGCAGATGGATCACCTGAGGTCAGGAGTTCGGGACCAGCCTGACCAACATGGCAAAATCCTGTTTCTACTAAAAATAAAAAAATTAGCTGGGCGTGGTGGCATTACACACCTGTAATGCTAGCTACTCAGGAGGCTAAGGCAGGAGAATTGCTTGAACCCAGGAGGCAGAGGCTCAAGCTGAGTGAGCTGAGATTGCACCACTGCACTCCAGCCTGGGAGACAGAGCAAGACTCTGTCTCAAAAAAAAGTAAGAGTTTTTAAAAAAGTAAAAGTAACTGAAATCAAGTACTTTAGTAGAACTCTAGGACCTGATCAAACCCTTTTAACAACCAAGTGAGTATTTGATGAAAAAAGAGGCTACTGATCCTTCATAAGTATTAATAAGCAGCATGCATAAACCAATTATCCTCCCCTATTCCTCAGAACCACCATCACCACTACCCACCACCTCTTGTGGCAGTGGGAAAAGCTGCCTATGTTCCCGGAGTTGCTAATTGGTGCCAGGAGTGACAGTGGGGATCACATCCTTCAAAATTTAGAGTTGTACATTTTGGTTGGTCTGGAGTGCCCTAAGGGACAGATGCAGGCACATGCATCAGTTTCAGTACTCTCCACAGCAGTAGCTTTCACTGTCAGTATTTATCTGAACACTAAAGAAGGTAAAACCTTTTTTGTCTCCTTTTTTGGAGCCAGATATCTAAGGAAATCTTTGTCAGGTCACCAGCTAACCACAGAGACAACAGAATAAAAACTTGTGACCATACCCAATATGGAATACATACTCTGCAAAAATAGCTTGTAAAGCCACAAATAGGTGGGTTTAGCCCTCAACAAGCAAAAAAAGCAATCACTGAGGAGTGGGAGAAACAGATTTACAGAGTTACCATACCATAATATTCAGAGTATCCAGTTCTCAGCAACAACAACAAAATTACAAAACATGACACATAGAAATGGGAATGTATAGCCCACTCCCTAGAAAAAGGAATTGACAGAAATCATCCCTGAGGAAGCCCAAACAATTTAATTATTAGTCAAACACATTAAATCAACTTCATTTAAAAAAAAAAAAAGCTCTAGGAGATTGAAAATAAAAAACATGGACAAAGAACGAAGAGGGAAAATGAATAAACAAAATGAGAATATCAGTAAGGACAGAAAGTATAATAAGCAACCAAACAAATTCTGGAGCTGAAAAACAACTAAAATAAGAAATTCACCAGATGTATTCAACAGCAGTTTTAAGCAGACAGAAGAAAGGATTGGCAAATGTGAAGATAAGAAAATTGAAACTGTCCACTCTCAGAAAGAAAAATGAAGAAAAAGGAACAGAGCCTGAGGGGCCTGTAAGACATTACTAAGTGTACTATCTATGTACCATAGAAGACCTAGAAGAAGAAAAAGACAAAGAGGCCGAAAAAGCATTTAAAGAAATAACCAAAAACTCAAATCTGAGGAAAGACGTAATCTACACATCCAACAAGCTCAACAAACTTTAAGCAGGATAAACTCAAGGAGGTTCACACTGATAAATCATAGTCAAACAGGTGAAACTCAAAAACAAAGAGAGAATTTTAAAAACAGGAAATGAGAGGTACCATCAAAACCAGGGATCCTCAATAAGATTAACAGCTTATTTCTCTTCAGAAACCATGGAGGCCAGAAGTAAGATTACATATTTAAAGGTCAGAAAGGAAAAAAAAATTACCCACCAAAAATTCCATATCCAGCAAAACTATCCTTCAAGAATGAAGGAGGGGTCAGGCACAGTGGCTCACACCTGTTTAATCCCAGCACTTTGAGAGGCTGATGTGGGCAGATTGCTTGAGGCCAGAAGTTCAAAACCAGCCTGGGAAACATGACCCCATCTCTACTAAAAAAATACAAAAATTAGTCAGGTGTGGTGGCACACGCCTGTAATCCCAGCTTCTTGGGAAGCTGAGGCACAAGAATTGCTTAAGCCCAGGAGGCAAAGGTGGCAGTGACCCCAGATGATACCACTGCAGTCCAGCTTGGGTGACAGAGCAAGACTATGTCTCAAGAAAAAAAAAAAAGAAGGAGAAATGAAGACACTTCCAAATAAACAAAAGTTGAAGGAACTCATTACCAGTAGACCTGTCCTACAAGAAATGGTAAAGGGAGTACTTCAGGCTGAAATTAGAGATTAGACAGTAACTCAAAGCCACGAGAAGAAATAAAGAACACTGGTAAGATTAACTATAAAGGTAATTTATATAGGTAAATGTAAAAGCCAGTATTATTGTAGTTTTTGTTAGTAACTCCTGATTTTTCCTACATTATTTAAAAGGCGAATATGCAAACAATATTTTTAAATTTCTATTAATGGGCACACAATCTACAAAAATGAATCTGCAACAATAACACAAAGGAAGAGGGACAGAGGGATAGTAGCAGAGTGTCTGTCCATGTCTGAAACTAATTAGGTTTATTTAAACTAGGTTGTCATAAGTTTAAGATGTTAATCGCAATCTCTAAGGCAATAGGAGAAAATAACTAAAAAAACAGAGAAACAGAAAGAAAAAAGGAATCAAAATGGTAGACTAAAAAAATTCAACCAAATACCAAAAAAGGCAGTAATGGAGGAATTGAGAAACAAAAAACATGTAACACATAGAAAAAATAAAGAGCTAAATGGCAGAAGTAAATCCTTCCTTCTCAGTAACTAATGTACATGTAAGTATATGAAAGTCTCTATTAAAAGACAGAGATCAGTAGATTGGATTTTTAATCTATTTATACACCGTCTACAAGAGATTCATTTTACAAAGAAAGCTACAAAGAGGATGAAAGTAAATGAATGGGAAAAATCACATTAAAAGCAAACAGTCATAAAAAGAAAGTTGGATTGGCTATATATCGTCAGACAAAATAGACTTTAAGTCAAAAGAGATTACACAAAACAAAGAACAATAGCATGTGTTGGAATAAAAGGTTCAATCCAGCAAGAGAATATAACAATTATAAACACATACACACCTAACAACGCAACCACAGTAAAATACAGTCTTCTCAAGTGTTCTTGAATCATTCTCCAAAATAGACCATGTGTTTATTCACAAAACAAGCCTTAATAAATTTTAACAAAACTAAAATCATACAAAGTATCCTTTCTGACCACAATGGAATAGAATTGAATAATGGAACGAAGAAGTCAAAGAAGAAATTACAAGGTAAGTCAGAAAATATTTTGAGATGTATTAAAATAGAAACATAACATATCAAAATTTACAGGACACAGGCCAGGCACAGTGGCTTACTCCTATTATCCCATCACTTTAGGAGGCAGAGGCAGGTGGATCACTTGAGGTCAAGAGTTCCAGACTAGCCTGGCTAACATGGCAAAAATCCCTCTCTACTGAAAATACAAAAATTAGCCAGGTGTGGTGGTGTGTGCCTGTAATTCCAGCTACTCAGAAGGCTGAGGCACCAGAATTGCTTGAAACTGGGAGGCAGAAGCTACCGTGAGCCAAGATGGCACCATTGCACTCCAGCCTGGGTGACAAGAGTATGACTCTGTCTCAGACAGATTAGATAGATAGATTAGACAGACAGATAGATAGATAGATAGACAGAGCAAAAGCAGTGCCTAAGTAGGAAATTTGTAGATTAAGCATCTGCCTTAAAAAAAAATCATATTAATAGGCTGGGCGCGGTATCTCACCCTGTAATCCCAGCACTTTGGGAGGCCGAGGAGGGCAGATCACGAGGTCAAGAGATCGAGACCATCTTGGCCAACGTGGCAAAACTCCATCTCTACTAAAAATATAAAAATTAGCTGGGCGTGGTGGCACATGCCTATAGTCCCAGCTACTCGGAAAGCTGAGTCATGAGAAGCGCTTGAACCTGGGAGGCGGAGGTTGCCTGGCAACAGTGAGACTCTGTCTCAAAAAAAAAACAAAATTAATAACCACACTGCATACCTTAAGGAACTTGAAAAAGAGTGAACTAAATCCAAGGCTACTAGAAGAAAATAAATAATAAAGAGCAATGTCGATATGAATAAAGTAGAGAATAGAACAACAATAAAGAAAATCAATAAAACCAAAAGCTGGTCCTTTGAAAAGATCAAGAAAATTAACAAACCTTTCGCTAGATTGACTAAAAGTGGGGAGAACACTAAAACTGCTAAAAGCAAAATGAAAGTAGAGATGTGACTACTAATTTCACAGACTTAAAAAGTGTTAGAGGGCCGAGCGTGGGTGGCTCACAGCTGTTAATCCCAGCACTTTGGGAGGCCGAGGTAGGCAGATCACCTGAGGTCAGGAGTTCAAGACCAGCTTGGCCAACATGGTAAACCCCGTCTCTACTGAAAAAATACAAAAATTAGCCGAGTGTGGTGGTGGGCACCTGTAATCCCAGCTACTTGGTTAGCTGAGGCAGGGAGAATTGCTTGAATCTGGGAGGCAGAGGTTACAGTGAACCAAGATCATGCTGCTGCACTCCAGCCTGGGTGACAGAGCCAGACTCCATCTCAAAAAATAAACAAATAATCAATCAAATGGATTAGAGGAGAATACTATGAATAACTGCCCACAAGCAAATTTGATAATGAAATAAAAAATAAAATCCCTAGAAACACATGGACGACCAAAACTGACTCCAGAAGAAACAGAAGAGAAGGAGACCTATAAGTAAGGAGGTTCATATAGAATCTCAAAGGACCACCAACAGTCAAAACAAATCTTGAAAAAGGACAAAGTTGAAGTACTCACTTCTTGCTTTCAAAACTTACTTCAAAGCTGTATTAATAAAAACAGTGTGGTACTGGCATAAGGACAGACATACATAGAACAATGGGATAAAATAGAGAGGCCATAAATAAACTCACAAATATGGTCAACCATTGGGATGAAGGGATCAAGACCATTCAAGGGGACTAAGACATCTCTTCAAAAAGAGGTGCTAGGAAAACTGGATAGCCACATATACAATAATGACATTAGATCCATGCTATATATGTGGATGAACATCCTAAATGCAATAAGCCCCAATACATAAGACCACAAACACAATAACAAATGCTGGCAAGGTTGGGGAGAAACTAGAACCTGGTGGGCATGTAATACAGTTAAGCAGCTGTAGAAAAGAGTTTGGCAATTCCTCAAAATGTGAAACATAGAATTACCATATGACCCAGAAATTCTACTCCTAAATATTTAACCAAAGAATTGAAAACAGAAACACAAGCATTTATACACAAATGTTCAACATTATCCACAACAGCCAAAAGGAGGAAACAACTCAAGTGTCCACCAACAGATGAATAAACAAAAGGTAATATATACATATGTTATATACATATATATATAAACTGAATTCTGTCCCTCCAAAATTCATATATTGAAGCTCTAACCCCTAGTCCCTTAGAATGTGATGGAATTTGAACACACTGCCCTTAAAGAGGTAATTAAGGTTAAATGAGGCCAGGCATAGTGGCTCATGCCTGTAATTCCAGCACTCTGGGAGAACAAAGGTGGGAGGATGGCTTGAGCCTGGGAGTTCATGACCAGCCTCGACAACACAGTGTGATCCCATCTTTACAAAAAATTTTAAAATTAGCCAAACATAGCAGCATGTGCTTAACCATTTGGGAAGGTGAGATGGGAGGATGACTTGAGCTCAAGAGTTTGAGGCTGAAGTGACCTATGATTCCACCACTGCACTTCAGCCTGGGCAACAGAGCAAGTCTCTGTCTCTACAAAACATAAAATAAAAATAAAAGTTAAATTAGGTCATACAGTTAGTGCCCTCATAAGAAGAGGAAAAATGACAGGGACATGTGTGCACAGAGAAAAAGTCATAAGGCCACAAAGAGAAGATAACCATATGCAAGCCAAGGAGTGAGCCCTTGGGAGAAACTAAAGCCACCAACACCTTGACTTTAAACTTTCAGCCACTGAAACTGTGAAAAAAATATGTTTATGTTGTTTAAGGCACCCAATCTGTGGTATTTTGTTTTGACAGTCCTAGAAATCTAATACAATATACAATGAAATGTTATTCAGTTCCAAAAAAGGAACAAAGTTCTGATGCATGGTACAATATGGATGAACCTTCAAAAGATTATTCTAAGTCAAATAAGCCAGATACAAAGGAACTAATATTGTGTAATTCCACTTATGTGAGGTATCTAGAACAGGCAATTCACTGAAACAAAAAGTGGAACTGGAGGTTACCAGAGGCTGGAGACAGGGAAGAATGGGAAGTTGTTGTTTAATGGATACAGGGCTTCTGGGAGGGGTGATGAAAAGTTATATAAATAGATAATAGTGATGGTTGTACAACACTGTAAATGTACTTAATGTTACTGAATTGCACAATTGTATGCTTAAAAATTGGTTAAATGTTAAGTTTTATACTATGTGAACTTTACTACAATTTTTAAAAATACATTTATTAAGAAAATTAAAACATAAGCTACAGATTGAGAGAAACTATTTGCAGCATGTATGTCTGAGGAAAGACTTTTAACCACACAATACAAAGAACTCTTACAAATCAATAAGAACTGCTTTAAAAAAATAAGGTAAAGGGTTTAAACAGACATTTTATCAAAGATGATATATTAAAAGCTAATAAGCCACCTAAAAAGACACTTAGTATCATTAGTCATTAGGGAAATGCAAACCAAAATCACAATGAGATATTGCTTTACACTCTCGAAGCCAGCTATAATAAAAAACACAGACAATAAGAAATATGAAGTTAGAACTCTCATACATGGCTGGTGGAAATGTTAAAGTATGCAGCTATTTTGGAAAACAATTTGGCAGCCTTTAAAAAGTTACATGTACAAACTTAGCAATTTCATCCATAGTTATCCACCGAAGAGGAATGAAAACATATGTCTACACAAAGACTTGCACAAGAATGTTAACAGTGGCATTATTCATAATAGCCAAAATGTGAAGACACCCCAAATACCCATGAATTACTAAAAGTATAAACAAAACATAATACATCCATGCAATGGAATACAGCAATAAAAAGGAACGAAAGAACTGATACATGCTACATACATGGATGAATGTACTAACAAAATGCAATAAGCCCAATACATAAGACCTCATCTTGTATAATTCTATTCATATGAACTGTCCAGAAAAGGTAAATCTATAATAGAGATAGAAAGTAGAACAGTGGTTGCCTGCAGTTGATTTAGTAATGGAGACTGACTACAAATGGGCACAAAGGATTTCTCTGGTTAACAGAAATGATCCAAAAATAGACTGTGATGAAGGCTACACAACTCAATAAATTTACTAATAATCATTAAACTATACACTTAAAGTGAATGAATTTTATGGCATGTAACTTATATCTCAACAAAGATACAGAGTGTAAAAGACTACGCAATAGTCAGAGAGGATCAACAATGCCAAAAGAGCAAAAATTTAAAAGACAAGAAATACTATAAACAACTCTTTTTGCCAATAATTTAGAACATTTTGACAAAACAGATTTATAGAAAAATATAACTTGACCACAGACACAAAACTATATTAAAAACTAGAATAATGGTTAAAATTTTACCCATAAAAAATCATATTTTACATGAAAGCTGTACCAAGTGTTCAAGATATTGTGTATCAATTTTTATAAACCATTTTAGAGAATAAAAGAGCAAAAAATCCCTAATCAAATTTGTAAGTTCAATATGAACTCAATACCAAATCAGAGGAGAACAGCATATGACTGTAAAATTACATACCAATATAAGCCATGAACGTAGAAGTAAAAATGCTGAACAAAATATTAGCAAACTAACTATAATATTGTATAAGGTAGATAAAGATATCATGACTAGGTTGGGTTTGCCTCAGAAATGCAAAAGTAGTCAAACATTACAAGATCTTCAATGTAATTCAAGACATTAACGGAATAAAAGAAAAACTACATGGTCATCTCAATAAAAGCAGAAAAAAAGAATGGTAAAATAAAATACTTCATGATTGAAACTGTTAAAAAAGAACCAGAAGAGAATTTCCTTAAATGGATAAAGGACACTCAACAAAAACCTACAATAGGGAGAGAGATCCAAGATGGCCGTTTAGCAGCAGCTCAGGATCGTAGCTCCCAGTGAAAGCACAGACAGCAAGTGGACGCCGCAATTTCAGACGAATTTCTGTTGCCCACAAACTGGGAGATACCGAGCGGAGGAGCCACACGAGTCGCCAGCCCGACTCTTTTGGCCGGCACCACTGTTTTGCCGGCGCCCGGGCGCGGCGCTTCTCACTGCGGAGTATACGGACTGGGTGCCCTTTGAGTCGGGCTCGGCTGGTCCCATCCCCACAAGGAGAACAGCAAAAGGAAGCGCTGAGGACTGAGAGTTTCACAGTAAGCACAGCTGAACCAAGGAAAGCCTAGCTCTGTGCGGAAGGGGCGTCCGCCAAAGGAAAACTAAGAAACAGAAAAAACTTCATCACCAACAAGCCGGACGTCCACTCAGACCCAATCTGAAAGTCGGCAATTACAAAGACGACAGGTGGCTAAATCAACAAAAACGGGAAGAAACCAGTGCAAAAAGGCTGAGAACACCCGAAATCAGAATGCCTCTCCTCCTACAGGGGATCGCAGCTCCTCATCAGCAAGGGAACAAGGCCTGACGGAGAATCAGTGTGATGAACTGACAGAATCAGGCTTCAGAAGGTGGATAATAAGAAACTTCTGTGAGCTAAAAGAACATGTACTAACCCAATGCAAAGAAACTAAGAACCTTGAAAGAAGATTTAACGA
>CAUYLG010038455.1:0-108351 GCA_963573385.1 Cacajao melanocephalus
TCCTGGGCTGTTGTTAATCAGCCATTTTGGATCTCTCCGCCCGGTGATGAAGTTTTTTCTGCTTCTTAGTTTTCCTTTGGCGGACGCCCCTTCCCCGCACAGCTGGACCTTCCCCATTCAGCTGTGCTTACTGTGAAACTCTCAGTCTTCAGCGCTTCCAATTGCTGTTCTCCTTGTGGGGACGGGACCAGCCGAGCCGGAGTCGTCCCGTATACTCCGTGCCGAGAAGCGCCGTGCTGGGGCGCCAGCAAAATAGCCGCGCAGGCCAAAAAAGTCGCGCTGGCGACCCGTGTGACTCCTCCGCCGGGAATCTCCTAGTCTGTGGGCAACAAAAATTCTTCTGAAAGTGCGGCGTCCACTCGCTCTCTGCGCTTTCACTGGGAGCTACAATCCTGAGCTGTTGTTAATCGGCCATCTTGGATCTCTCTCCAAAACATGTATGTATTTTTAAAGCTGTTTTAGGGTATTTTATAAAGCGGTCTGGTCTATTTCTATGCCTTTTTACCATTCTTTTCTTAAATGAAATAATTACTTAGAAACCCTTATCAGCAAGAACTGACATTGTTTAGCAAATTCTTAGTAACTTTCCTTACAAGATCATTGCACTCTGCTCAGATGAGGTCCAGGCTGTCCCAGATCATGCCATGGATACACTAAATATGGTCTTAGAATACCCTTTGCCCTCCTTGCCCCTTTTTCTGCCCATCAAATCCAAATCTGCCCTAAAGCCTTTCCTGGTCACCCCAGCTCTCAATGATCTCTCCTCTTCCTCAAAACCTGAAACCCTGCCCACACCTGCTCCCGCTATCCCAGTGCAGTTGCCGGGAGTGTGGGGGCGAGGTGTCTCCACAGCGGGACATGAGCTCCTTGGGAACTGTGCCTGTTATCCATTCTTTGTTCCAGCCACTCCCACCACCCCTGCTCCTTCCTAGATAGGCCTGAACCTGAAGATTGGATTGGCTATGTAGGCCATGTTCTTCACATTATCTCTTCACTGATTAATTGATGTGTATGTGTGAATGAGAAAGACAGTCAGATAGCACATCTGGAAAGCACAAAAAAGATCGGAAAAACCAGACTGCCTTGAAATAAGCATCATATTAACTCTGGGGAAATTATATTAAATGTTTTCTATCATCAGTGAAACAGGAGCCCAAAGACCCGAGAAGGCTCCTAAGTCTGCCACTTGCTGTGTGACTTTAGACCAGTCACCACCTATCCCACAACACAGTTGAATTCTGGTTTGCATGTCAGTCAGTGATTTCAATGGCAACTCAGTTAAGGGTGTGTGTGAGGTTGAGACAGGAGGCGTTTCTTAACCGATGCAGATGCTCTGGACAATGTAATTAAAAGCTAGGCAAGGATGCATGAATAAAGAGCATACAGCCACTTAGGGCTGAATGTGTGCATTAGATGAGGCTGTGAGTGTGTCCTGTAAACTGGAGAGTGATCATAAAAAGAGAAAGTGCTGTACCATGCAAGGTGCTGATGACCTGATTACCTGTCAGGTCACACCCTGTGTGGTTCATCCACGGTGACAAGGTAGCTCAGCTGTTTCCCAATCAGAAGACTCAGCCCATTCCCGGACCCCTGGCTGTTTCTGCACAGAGGTGCAGTTCTTTCTGTGCATGCCTGGTCACCCACCGGCCTCAGGCCAGAGACGGGTGCAGACCTCAGGCCCCAGAGCATGAGTGGAGCGGGGAGGGGGAAGGGGCAGGGCAGGGGAAAGAGCCATGCAGACTGTCCCCATTCCCAGAGCCAGGTGCATCCTCTGAGGCTGAGGCCTTTGGTTCACTGTCCAGCTCCAAGGGCAAGGCTGGCATCGCAGCCCCCACCACAGCACTCTACCAGATACAAAGCAAAGATCTTGGCCCACGCAATGGGCATTCCTGTTTGACACTCTTGGGGCCAGGGACTCTGTATTTGTAGTAAGAGCAACACGATAGCTACCACTTTTTGGAAGCTGCACACACACTGTCTCATTGGAGCCTTCCAGCAGCCGCATTTCACAGATGAACCTGCGGAAACCAGAGAGGGCTCGTGACATGACCAGGCACGTAGAGTGACAGAGTCGGGCTCAGGGCAGGATGCTCTGATGCTACCTATGCACATCTTATCCTGGGGTCTGATATGTGTTTGCTGTGCCTCTGGCTTGCCCAGCAAGTGATTGAAGAGTCATGTTTAACACCAAATAGCTGATGATATGATGCAAAGTCAGGTGATGGAGGTCTCGGCCGTGATCCAGAGGAGAGCCCAGAGGAAAGCGAGCACAAGACAGAGAGAAACTACTGAGAAGAGTTCCAGAGTCAGGGCCAGAAGTGTTGGGTGATGGCCAGGTCTCGCCACTCACTGCTCTGTGCCTGGGACAAGTCACTGCCCTCTCTGGTCCTGTGTTCTCAAATGAAGACTGAAGCAGGGGGCAAAGGAAGCAACTGTGAGGCCCTCAGACCTCTCCCAGGCCATGCTTCTCTCATCAGAGGGGTGTCCAGGTCTGGTATAGTCAGGGCCCCCCGGCAGACCTGCCTGACTCAGCCAGTGGAATCCAGGGCCCTGAACTCTGCTCCACAATGAAGCCTGGCTGTCCTGTCCTCCAACTCTGTGTCTGAGCCCCAACCCGCACCCCACTGTCCCTGGCACCCTTCAGTTTGGTCCTATGTGCCTTGTTGGGACATGGATTCACCTGGCCCTCCACCTTCACCTCCCTGCTCTCCCTGACTCCCCTCCCTGGCATGGCTGGCTCAGGCTGGCTGCCTAGAGTTTGGCCCTCTCTGCTTGTTCCTGGGACCCCCTCTCCTGAACCATCCCCAGTGTCAGGCAGCAGGGTGACAGGAGCTGGGCAAAAGAGGAGAAGCTGAGAAAAAAAGAGAGATCACTGCCAAATCTCAGGGCTGCAGACCTCAGGCCCCAGAGCATGAGTGGAACAAGGAGGGGGAAGGAGCGGGGCAGGGGAAAGAGGCTGATCGGGCTACAGAGAAGGACTGGTTCCGGAGCCTTTGCCTCTTCTGGGGCCGCCCTAAGGTATCTACTCATGGTCAGCACCAAGCTGAGAGCTACGGCCAGCACCCATCCAGACTGGGTCAGTGTCTCTTCTCACTGAGCAGGGCCTGAGGCATCTTTGTTATTAAATGCTTTGAATCACCCTGCCACCTCCTCCCACTCAGAGCCGGAGAAGATAGACCTCAACCCAAACCCCACAACTATCCTGCAGCCCCTGATCAAACACCCCCATGAACCACACGAGCACATGAGCATCAGCAGAGTCAGCCAAAATTGAGTTTGCTATGCCAGGAGAACACGCTTTATTGGGTAAATTTCCAGGAAACCTGGTTTTGCATGGCGTAAAAGCACAGTTACATCCAGAAACACAATACCGGGAGTGTTTTGGTAGAAAAACCTGCTAAGCCTAGGGGGGACCCCTCTAGAGAGGGGCAGGGTCGTTCAGCTGCCAGGAGCCCCAGGGGTGTCCTCCTTCCTATGGTCGGGACCCTGCCCTGGTGGACCAGGTGAGCTGTCACAGCGGGCGGGACTGCAGGTGCTCCCTGGAGGAGGTGACTCTCCCGTCTCTGATCTCCTCGGTTAGGGTGCGGATCTGAGTGCCAACCTGGGCAGCGGGGATGCAGGCCACAGCCGGGCCACAGGGGGCCGGAGGGACAGAAGGAACTCTAATAGCAGGCTTGCATGCGATGGCACAAGGTGGGGGAGGAAGCCTGGGGAAACAAAATCATTCCGGGTGCATTTGGCATCGGAGCATTGGGCTGAGATTCATGTTAAACAGGTCTAGAGGATCAAGTGAGACAGGTGGCCTCGGACCATCTCAGTGCCTCCGAATTCCCCAAGGGTAAGAGGACGGAAGTACAGGTACAAAGAGCAGAAACTGCCAACCCGAAAAGACGGCAGAAAACACGCAGTGTGTGCTGGGTTGGATTCTCCCAGTATGCATTGCCAAAGCCTGGGACTAGATGGAGAATCTCGAGGGGCTTTGGTTTAGTCCCCTTCATCTGGGCAACAACCACTTCTGAGCTTAACGCCCTCCACATGGCACTGGGGGTTGAGTCAAGCCCTCCCCCAGCCCAAGGGCCACTCACTTGCAATCTTCTCCCTCCAGCAGGCGGCGGTATGTAGTGATCTCGCCCTCCAGCCGGGCCTTGACATCCAGCAGCACCTGGTACTCCTGGTTCTGCCTCTCCAGGTCGCAGCGGATCTCAGACAGCTGGGCCTCCACGTTGCTGATCAGGCACTGCATCTGGGCCAGCTGGGAGCTGTAGCGGGCCTCGGTCTCTGCCAGGGTGGATTCCAAGGAATTCCGCTGCAATGGCAAAGAGGAAGAGCTGCCCATGGGGAGGAATCCCCCAACCCCAGAAACCCACAGCCCTGCACATCTGCATATGCCTGTGATCACACCCCATGAGATCCTGCGTGCCGAGGCTGGTGGGTCGGGGACCTGCCGCAGGCTGTGGCAAGCCAGGCAGGCAGGGGCCACTCACCATGCTGTGCTGGGCCTGCAGCTCAATCTCCAGGGCATTCACCGTGCGTCTCAGCTCAATGATCTCAGTCTGGCAGCACTGCAGCTGCTCTGAGCTGGACACCACCTGCTGGTTCAGCTCCTCAGTCTGAAACACATGTGAGGGCTCAGAGCATGGTCAGACCAAGTTATTTCAAAGGGTAACCCCAGCCCAGGAGCCTGTGGTCCCAGGGCACCCCAGCCCCACCTGGGTGTTGAACCAGGCCTCCACATCTCTGCGGTTATTCTCCACCAGGGCCTCGTACTGGCATCTCATATCCTCCAGGATCCTGTTGAGATCCACTGGGGGGGCAGCATCCACCTCCACATTCAGTCGGTCCCCAAGTTGGCAGCGGAGTGCACCGACTTCCTGCAGAGAGGAGAGAGGGTGGCATGAGGTTGTAAAAAGGATGCTGGATTGCAGGTTTCACTGACCTGGATTCCAACCCTCTTCCCTCAGTTGCCAGCTGCATAGCATTAGACAGGATACTTAAATCTCTCTAAGCCTTGGTCTCCCTGTCGGTATATACCTACCTCCTTCTTTGGAATATTTGTGAGATGATACAAGCCCTAGGCAAATTAATTTGCTGTTATCAGGCACTAGAGCCCAAATAGAAATCTAGTGTTGGCCAGGCATGGTGGCTCACACCTATAATTCTAGCACTTTGGGAGGCCAAGGTAGGCGGATCACTTGAGGTCGGGAGTTCGAGATCAGCCTGACCAACATGGAGAAACTCTACTAAAAGTACAAAAATTAGCTGGGCATGGTAGCACATGCCTATAATCCCAGCTACTTGGGTGGCTGAGACAGGAGAATCACTTAAACTCGGGAGGTGGATGTTGTGGTGAGCTGAGATCACGCCATTGCACTCCAGCCTGGGCAACAAGAGTGAAATTCTGCCTCAAAAAAAAACAGGAAAGAAATCTAGTGTCGTGGGCAGAAGTATAGACCCTCTACAACCTTAGGCAAGCAATTTGTACCTAAGCTTTCTCATCTGTAAAATGGAGCTTGTAACAGTTTATAATTCTTGGGATGATTATAAGGATGAAATGAAACGAGAATGAAATGTAAGGAAACGTATAGTCCTGCCACACACTAAGCCCATCGACGAGCAGTGGCTCCCTAAGCTGGATGGGAAATGCTGGGAGGTCACGTGGCACCAGCCTCACCTCCTCATGGTTCTTCTTGAGACACATCAGCTCCTCCTTCAGGGACTCCACCTGGGCCTCCAGGTCGGCCTTGCACAGAGTCAGCTCATCCAGGATCCTGCGCAGGCCGTTGATGTCCGACGCCACCAGCTGCCGCAGGGACAGCTCAGTCTCGTACCTGCACACACAGAACCCTCCTGAGTCTGCAGCAAGGGAAACCCCACACAGGCAGGGTCCCCTGCCCTACTGTCCAGCTGCAGTGGCTGACTTGAGCTCAGGAGCATAATGGTCCTTATTCCCACCTCACCAGCTCCCAAAGGCAGGAGACAGAGGCAAAGGAGTGGCATGGCAAACCTTCCCTGATCAGGCCCACTCACTTGGTCCGGAAGTCATCAGCAGCCAGCTTGGCATTATCAATCTGCAGAACCAGCCTGGCATTCTCAGACTTAGTCAGCAGGATCTGGGGAACAAGAGGCTTCCCATGAGCTACAGGAGGCCCCGCAGTGTGGGGGCAGGTAGGAGGATAACTCAGCTCACAGAGGCCATGCTACTATGTATTACCATCACCTTTAGCATTTCCAGCCCTGAGCCACACCCCAGGTATGAGGGGAGCATCCACCCCACAGGAGCATCCCAAGCGTGTCAGTGGCCATCAGTCCTGGCACCTGTAGCCTTCAGAGTGGCACCGCAAGTTACACCACGGTGAGGCAGACCTGGATTCAGGTTCTGCGTCTAACACTCAGGCTGTGTGATCGTGAGCAAGTTGCTGAACCCCTCAAAATTCAGCCTCCACATCTGTTAAATGGGTCCAGCAATACCCATCTCTCCAAGATGAAGAATAAATAAGCCAGGGAGTAGGAAAGTGTCAGGCACAGTGCTGTATCCAGTAGGGGCTTGGTACATGTTCCTTCCCTTCCTACAGCTGAGACAGCAAGGGGGCATGAGGAATGGCTGGCAACAAGGTACAAGCAAGAGACCAGCGGAGAAGCCTGGGTCCCCCAGGAAACCAAAGGCCTAGAGAGAAAAGTTGGCCCTACCAGGAGAATTCCCTAAAATCTACCATCCCATCTGGAAAGGCCCTGGAATGAGACAGACGCCGCCTAAGAGTCAGGCTGCTCGGCTAGAGAGGGGTCAGGTCTTTTTTACCTTCTGCTGGAAATCTTCGATGGTCTTGAAGTAGGACTGGTAGTCTGGGCAAGTGTACGGGATCTGAGACTCATACCACTCCCGGATGCGGCTCTCCAGCTCCGCGTTCTCCCGCTCCAGCTGACGCACCTTCTCCAGGTAGTTAGCCAGGCGGTCGTTCAGGAACTGCATGGTCTCCTTCTCGCTGCCATTGAAGGAGCCCTCGCAGAACCAGCCCCCGCTCCCAACAAAGCCGGAGGGGTGGCACCCAGCAGACAGGTAGGAGCCAGGCAAGCAGCTCCCAAGGCTGGAGAGGCCCGACCTAACAGAAGAGATGCACCCCGCAGCACCGGCGAGGCTGGGCACCCTGCAGGAGCCCACAGAGCGGATGGAGGACACCCGAGAGATACTGCCTGCTGTGCCACAGAGGCCCTTGACAGACCCCATGGAGAAGGTCGGGGTGCAGATCTGGGTGGCCATGGTGCTAGCAGAGGAAGGTTGCAGCTTAGCAGGCGGCTCAGGTTCTGGACTCAAGGCCTCTGTGGCGCATTTATATACACTCTCCATGGGGTGTTGGCGTGGTACACATCTCTTGCTCTTGGGAAAGCCCATTCCTATTCCCGAAAGCTAATCTCATTAGAATGTGACTTTTGCTACCCATCCAGAACCCCATGCCTTATTAAAAAAAAAAATGTTGAATTTGGTTTGCTAAGTCAGGACTCTCCACTGTTGTCATTTCCTAGCAGAAAATGAGTTTTATTGCCTCTTCAAAGAGTCTTTGCACCAGATCCCATAAATCGGGAGTGGCTGCACAAATGACATTTGGTTCCTGCTCTCTCCATCTGCCTTCCCCTGGGGAGCCTAGTCTGTCCCTTGTCACCCCCATCCACTGCCAGCACCCCTCATAGCTGCTCACCCTGCCTGGGCTGCTGGGATGGTAAAAGAGAGCAAAGGAACTGAAATTCAGGGAGCACCTGTGATGTACCAGGCTAGTGGTTATTTCATTCACACCTTGTAACAATCCTAGGAGGTGGCCGATGTTATCTTCATTTGTACCAATGTGGAAACTGGGGCTCAGAATGGTTTAATAGCTTGCTCAAGGTGAACAGGAAGTGACTGGCAGAGCTTGGGTCTGAAACAAGGGCTCTCAGACACCAAATCCAATTTCCTTGCCCCACTGCTTCCCCACACAACTGGGGTCAAGTCTGAGTACCCAGAATTTAAGGACAGGAAACCTAGTTGAAATCCTGGCTCTGTGGCTTATTTGCCCAGAGAGCACATCACTTCCTCCCTGGGAACCTCAGTGTCTTCATCTGAACAGTAGAGATCATCCCTCCGTCCCACCTGCTTCCCACAGATATGAAGTGAAAGTGTTTTGCAAGCCACTGGGTCCTGCAGAAGTGTTGGTTAGGTTAGGAGAGTCTTTGATGATGGTTTACAGCGGTGGCCAGCAAAGGTTCATAAGTGTGAGCACTGCTAAGAATGGTCTGTCTGCCCACTGGGCACAGCAGGGTGGCAGTGGGAGAAGGGGGTGCCCCATAGCCAGTCCCTTAGTCAATGTACACATCATCACAGACTCCTGTCACTATGGAATCTGCATGCTTGGATCCCTGGGCAGAGCTAAAGGGCAGTTTCCTTTGTGGCCGTCAGCTTTTTGAACCTCTGAGGGTGAAATCAGGAGCCTAGAACGACCTGCTCTGACCCTCCTGGTCCCTGAACAGTCACAGAAATGGCCAATGGCAGATTCTTTGGACAGAGGAGGAATACAAAGAAAAAAGCTAAATACTGCCAGATAGTTAAGCAAGCCGAGAGAGAAGAACCTGAGAATTAAGGGCCAAAGATAAGCCTGGGTCTTCCGCCTTGAAACGTGGACTTTCCCAAGGCTTGGGCCACTTGCTCACTCTGCCCCCACACACGCTTGGTTTGCAGAGCTGGCGTTTATGGAAGCGTTTATGTGCTTCTCAAGTTGTAATTTGCCAGCCTCTTAAAACGTTTTATAAGCTTCTCTCTGAAATTACCTTGGGAGGACTGGCTATGGGGAACATGCCTGTCCCAGCAAGGTGGACACTTTGACAAGATGCCCAGGAGCAGCTGGCAGTGGCCCCCCGTGCAGCCCCTCTGGGAGCAAGACGAGACCATCAGCCTCCAGAGCCCCAGTTTCCATAGTAACGGTTTCCTCACAGCCACCCAATCTCTGCCGCAGTTCTCCCGGTGGGGCCTAGGAGTGGATCGTCACGGGGTTTCCAACCTCAGCCCTTTGTGCCAGGTCCTTGTTTGCTGTTCAGGGCTGCCCTGTGCATTGTAAAACGTTTGGCAGGGTCCCTGGACTCTACCACCAGATGCCAGTGGCCACCCCCTGCCCCAGTGTTGACAACCAAAAATGTCTACAGACATCGCCAAATGTCCCCGGAGTTGGGAGTCAGGGGACAAAACCACCCCCAGCTGAGAACCACTAGATTATCAGGACCAAGACTGGAGCTCTGACCCAACCTCCCCTAAGCACCCCCCACTTGATTTTCTGGGACAGCAGTGCGGAGTCTGGCTGTCTCTGTTGGGCACACTCAGGCAAGTCCTCAATATACCTATGCCTCAATTTACCAAGTTTGTGACACCGCGTGCTTGTCCTGCAAAATGGGCCCAAGGGCAGCCCGCACCAAGCCCTTTGCACAGCTCTTCTCTGTTTGAGATCTGTGGCTGGCCGGCATCTGAAGTTAATATTCTCATTTTCTTTTTTGTTTTAACCCCTGTACTGTATGATCCATATCTGAGACTGATTCTAGGTTTCTCTCAGGACAACTGAATAAGCAAGGAGTCTGCTGATCCGAATGTCCAAATGCCTCCATTATTCTCACCTGAGCATCACAAGGGCCACTGTGGACCAGAGCGGCCCCTCCAGGGCTGTGGAGAAAGGAGTGTACCTTCCCTGGAGCAGGTGACCAGCTCGTCAAAGGAGAAAGTCTTTCAGCTGCCCTCAGTGTCCCGCCTTTTTCCTTATTGTTGACTTGCACAGCCAACCCCCAACCCAAGGGAAGTGCAGAGGGAGACTCAGGGAGGAATTCCTCTGCCCTCTCCCACCCCAGCAGCCTGGGCCAACACAGGATGGGATGAGGCTTACAGCAACAAACACTCAACCTGTATCAGAGACAAGACCCTGGGCTCAGGGTTCCTCTTCTCCCCTGGCAGCTCTAGGAGGCCGCCCCCTCCCGTGCTAGCCCAGCCCGGGAGACCTTCCAGTTGTTCCTGGTTGTGTAAACCAGGACTGCCCTGCATCAGGTTTTATTTCAAAGTAGAATCGTATTCTGAGACCATTCTTTCTAACATCAATCAAAAGTGCACTGGGCTAAGGGTCAGGAGACCTGGACTCCAGGCCCAGCTCTGCCCCAAATTCCAATACAGCATGAGGCCCCTGTATGCTGGGCCTCAGAGCCCCAGTGTGAACAAGGAAGGGCCTGGACAACGAGCTGGCAGCCATGATCTCAGACAGTATAGGATCAGGTGCCCGAGCACACCCTTTGGGGCCCGGGAGTTGCCTGGATGTGTCTGTGACTCATTCACCATCCCCATTACCCTGTCCCTTCTCTGGCATTGATCCTCAGAATAAAGAAGCATCAAGGAGGTTCAAGGTCATGACACGATTGGGTTTCACGTTCTGTCCAAACACCCATGGGCCTCAGATCTCCCTTTGCCTCCAGCACCACACACCACAGGACCAATGGTGCAGGCTTCCTCCTGGCTTTCCCACCACAGGCCAAGTGGCAGCATTAACCCCCTCCCCAGGCTGTTCCCCGAGAAGGCCCGATCAGCAGTGCGTTGTCACAGGGACACTGAGCCAGCATCCCAGCATGTCCAGCCTGAAATGGCATATCTGGCCAACTGAGTCAAAGATTTTGCTTTGCAGAAGAAAGGACTCGGAGAATAGAGGGCTGGACAGCAGGGGCAAGGGCCCTGAGCTTGGACTCGGCAAGAGCGGAGTTCAAGCCGCTGGATCCCTCTGAGCCTCAGCATTCACAATAGTTCAGGGGAGGTATAATGCCACAATCACAGGATTGTGAGAACTACATCCAAAGGGGCTTCATAAACAGGAAATGGTTTCGCAGATTTAAGAGACTCAAACTGCTCTTAGAACCCATGTAGTCAGAACCCCAGTTCAATGCTGTTTCCAGGGCACAAACCGCCTGCCCTGGTTTAATGGAATACTAATTCAGAGGCCTAACCCAGTTGTTTGAGAAAAGACAGCTGCCCAGAGAGGCAGGGTCTGGGATTGTGTCCAGCGCTGCCACAGCCCCCTCCTACACGGAGCTAGGAGTCTCCAACTGGCCTCTGACACTTACTCTAGAAGCTTCCAAAAGCCCTCACACCACCTGCAGTCTGCAGTACTGACAGGATGTCCTGTCCACCACGATCCCAGCTTGGGGAAAGGAGAAGAAGGTAATTGCTGCCATAGGAAAAGAAAGCATGCTGGCCTTTCACCGAGCCCATCTTGGAAGGCCACCAAATTCAACATCAACTGCTGAGTTTGTGGCCCCTTCTTTGGCAGAAAGAAGTCTGCACACTCAAATGAACTTCTATCTGAAAACCAAGGTTCTCCATGGGCAAAGACCCAAAATGTCAAGCCCAAGTCTCCTTCTGCCCATTTCTGAACAGTCCCTCCCAAGCACAAGGCATAGCTGTCACAGTGTGCCCAAGGTGGAAGGGAGTTCTTCAAGCAGGGCATCTCTTTTTCTGCTTCTCTGGGCTTTGGTCAGGTTGTGCTGGTCACCACCACCCAAGGGCCTCAAAGACAGTGGAGGAAGCAAACCAGAAAGCAGCCTATGGGGTAGCCAGGCCACCCACAAATGGACACCAATGAGAATAAGATCTCTGCAGAAGACCAGTGGTTGTCACTGTGACAGCAACCTGCTGATTTCAGTTCCACCCTTTTGGTTTTCTCCCACTGCCTCTTCCACCCTTGAGGTCCACACACCTAGATCCTAGAGAATTTTCCACCAGAAGAAATGTCGATTTCATGTTTTAACCTCTTCAGACCCACCCAGCACCCAGCGGTCACCCAGGACCCTGGGAGACCCACAACTCATCCTCATTTCCTCCACACAATTGATTTTTCCTTGGAACAAAGGATGTGTTCAAGCGACAAAGCACCTGGGATCCCGGGCCCCTCCCCTGAAAAGCAGGTCCTATATATTCTGTGTCAAATAACCCCATCAACAGCTCAGGCCAAATCCACTGACAGCTTAGGGTAGATTCGAGTACAGACATGCAATAACAGGTACACAAAGTCGAAGAACGCATTACAGAAGGGAGAAACCCTACAGTTAAGACCTTTCTGGCCACCAATGTAATTTTTCCAGAGAATCCAGAAAAAGTCTTGTTTATTCGGTTTTGATGGTGGAAAACTCAGGGCCATTCACAGACCTAACAAAGAGAGAATTGCCAGATTTAGCAAATTTTTAAAATGTGATATTTGGAGCACACAGAGAGAGGGAGAGAGAGAAAGAGAGAGAGAGAGAGAGAGAGAGAGTGTGTGTGTGTGTGTGTGTCTGTGTTTGTGTGTGTGTGTTTAGCTGCAATTCTGATCTAACCGAAACCCTCAGGAAGGAAGCATCGCCATTTGCGAGCCTTGGCCAACAAATGCAGCTGTTTCTTCCTTCCTCCTCTGCTGGCCTGTCACCATGCCTGGCTGTTCTCAGGGTCAGGCATAGAGGGCTTCCCTTGGAGAATCGTGCCTTTCTGTCCTCTCACACCTGCTCTCAGTGGCTGCCATTCTCCCCCTCCCAAGTCCAAACAGGACTTGGAGATGTGGAGGCTGAATTATCCTGCCTCCCATCCTGGCCACCTCACTGACATTCTGCCCTGACAGCAGCTGCCTTCAGCAGGGTGATTCAGACCTTCCTGGGCAAGATTTGGCAAGTCTCTCTCTGCTCCATTTCCCACCCCCTTGACTGTGCCACAAATGTCCGCCTGCCCCCTGCTATTACCAGCCTCACCAGGCTCAGGACTATCTGAACAGGCACTCAGCGATGAAGGAGGTTCCTCCCCGACCACCCGCTGCCTGGGTGCCCCTCCACAGCGTTGGTCCTGGTCCCGAGCAGTGGCTTCTCCTGAGACTCTAGGGCCCTGCGATGAGCATGGGTCTAGCTTCCCAATCTGCTGTTCCTGGCCTGGTCCTGAATCCCCATCAGGCCTTGACCTTAATCAGGCCTTCAAAGTCCTACTTTACCAGGCCCAAAGTTACCCTAGAAATCTCATCTCTTCTAAAATACAAAAGTATTTTCTCTCCCACTGGGGTGTGGTTTTTGCACTTGCCCAGGACTTCAAGGTTATGCTGCAAGCTGCTTTTGCCATGGCAGATGCCCAGAGAGCCACCCTGACTCCAGCCTTAAGCCATACCTCTCTGGTCCTCTTGTGGCCAAGCTCAGCCTCCCGCATCTCAGGGCCCACTGCCTTCTCACCTGGGGCCAGCTCTCCCTGCAAAGCTGCACTGGCTGCCAGCTCCCATCTGGAAGAGTCCACAGTCTCCTGCTCAGACCACTGAGTCCCTATCTCCCCGACCCCACTTTTATGGTTGGAGCATTTCAGAGCGTCCTTTCTCTCCCTGGTGTGCTTGGAGAAGCTGTGAGTGTGAGAGACGCACTGCCAGGCCCACTGGGAGAAAAGAGCTGGGACCTCAGTGTCTAGCATCCCCTGGATTCAAGTATCACTTAGCTCAACCATAAAGCGAATTTCCCAAACACGCTCTTTGATTGGACTTGTAGTCTGCATTTACAGGGGCCAGCATGCAGTTGATTCAGCTCTCTTCATACGAACAACAGCATCTCTGCAAACCAGACTGTGGGCTCCAGGCTGTAATTAACCACGCCTGACACTATGGATTTTACTTTCAAACTAGTCTGAGATCCTCAGATGAAAGAAGCCACAGAGTCATTATGACTGTTCGTAAAAACGGATACCAGTTCTTGGCCAAGTCTCCCAAATACCCACCCCCAACAGGTGCCTGTGCAAGTCTCAGCAGCACCCGCTACCCACTTATTTTCTCTCAAACTCTGCAGGAGGATGGAGGGTGTGAAGTGTGCCCAGCTCTTTCGGAGCCCCTGCTCGAAGGGACACAATCCACATATTCTGCTCTGCTCCAGCCACCAACAGCCCCAGGGATACCATCCAAAAGAGGGCAGGTCCCTGGGCAGCCCCTCAGATACCCTGACCCAGGCAGGGAGGAAGGAAGGGCCCCAGAGCTGGATAAGAAAAGCTGGAAGTGGCAGGGCACAGTGGCTCACACCTGTAATCCCAGCATTCTAGGGGGCCGAGGTGGGCAGATCACCTGAGGTAGGGAGTTCCAGACCAGCCTGGCCAACATAGTGAAACCCTGTCTCTACTAAAAATACAAAAATTAGCTGGGCGTGGTGGCACACATCTGTAATCCCAGCTACTTGGGAGGCTGAGGCAGGAGAATCGCTTGGACCCAGGAGGCAGAGGTTGCAGTGAGTCAAGATCATACCACTGCACTCAAGCCTGGTGACAGAGCAAGACTCCGTCTCAAAAAAAAAGCTGGAAGAGTTCATCATCACACCTATCGCCCTGTACCCCCTGCTGTGACTTCTGGGATGGTGAGAGTCCCCTTGCCAGGAAGGCCCAGGCACCCCTTCTCATACTCAGGGTCTTCTGTGGATCCTCCAAGCTCTCACCCAATAGGCACCAAGGGGGTCTCAGGCCTGGAATCTGCCTGCAGCCACACCCCCTCTGTCAAAGGCCCAGCTGGGGACTGGATGGGGCCACATGTTGAGACCAGGCCCCACCAGGACTGAGTCTAGGCCCCAGCCCCACCAACCTCTGTCCCAGCAGGTGGCCAGCGAGGCACCGACCTGCTTTCTGGGGTGAGGCTGCCCCCTGCAGGGCCCGGGCAGGACAGCCACCGCATTGAGGAGGGCCACAGCCTGGCCCATTCCCCAGGGTGGAGCTGGGAAGAGAGGAAGGTGCCTGCTGCTCAGGGTGAGGGGGTGGTGGCTGAAACGCCAGGAGTCTCTCCACCTGTGTGGGCACTGGCTGCCCTCCTCCCTCCATAACCTGACCTGGCTCTGAGGTACCAACACACCCCAGGAACATCACAGGGTTGATTCCTCCATCCTCTAGGCTTTGGAGTCTGGGAGAGAGCCTCTCTTCTCCCCCAGATTCCTGGAGCCGATGGACCCTTGGCAAAGGACCGGCCCCAGTCTTGGAAAGCACATTGGAACCGCAGGTCCCAGCTCTCCTGCTGGGCAAGTCTTTCACCCCGTCCAGACCTCTTTCCATGTGTAAAATGGGCACAACTGCACCAATTCGTAGGATTGCTGTAAAGACGGAATGAAATGAAAAATTAGAATAAAGGATGCACTACTGTGCTCCCCTTTCCGTGATCTCTTTCATTCTGGCATCTCTGGCGCTGACATGGCCTCATTCACAAACAGTCATTGTCACAGAGATGAGCCAGATACCAGTGGAAAGGGGCTGTTTCCTCATAGCCACAGCACTGGGAAGTAGCCGTGTGAGACTGGCATGGGTGTGGCACCTAGGTCAGCCCCGGGAGGGGGAGCACTGACCCAGTAGGCCTGCTAAATCTGCCCTCACTTGAATGGCCACCCCACACAGATGATAAAGAGTTTAGTCTCAGGCAGAATGCGGCGGATTCCCCACCCACTCCCGCTCCCACCCTTCAGACCACAGAGGGATGACCACCTTCTACTCCCAGCTCAGGAAGGCTCCTGGGTTAGCTTTGGCAGAAACACCTGCTCCTGGCCTGCCCTCTGAGCTTCCCCGGCATTCCTGATGGGGCCACAGAGGTCTTCAGATGGGGCCCAACTTCTCAGTGTTCTCCCTGGGGTCTGGGTGAAAGCCTCCCAGGCCAGAGCCCCCACTGGGCCTAGAGTGCGGCTCATTTCACTGCTCCCATGGGTGACTACCCTCACACCCCACCATGTTCTGCAAAACTAGCTCAGAAAATGAGGGGGCCACCCCTAAATAGCCTTGCCCAGGGTCTCAGGAAGAGGGGCTGCTCCAGGCCCATTAAGGTCCAGGATCTGGAGCCCAGGGTGACTTAGAGCAGCCAGGGTAGGTCAGCATTGAGGCCCCAGGCCCCTCTCTCAATCTAGGTTAGGGGCTCCTGTTTCCTGTGCCCTCTGTACAGTGCTTACCTACCACTTTCATTTCCCATAGCTTGTATCTATTTATTCCCTCATTTCTCCATTCCATAGATTTATTGAGCCCTTATAAGGCTTAAAATTTATTGAGCCCTTATACCATTCTAGGTATGAGGATGAGATTGATGTTGAAACCGACCCTACCTGGAAGGAACTCATAGCTTAGAAAAGAGAACCAGAAAGGTCATGACCAGAGGTATCTTGTTTACTGAGCACTTACTATGTGCCAGTGACTGTTCTGAGCACTTGAATTTAATAACCTATGAGGAAGGAAGACTCAGCAGATGAGGAATAAGGCCAGGAAGGGTAAGTCACTTGCCCAGGATTACAAATGCAAATCAGGTCCCCGTGGCTCTAGGCTCCACGAACACTGCACCCCGGTAATTGCTGACAGCACAGAGCCTTGCTGGGATCGGTGGGGAAGACCAGAGAAGACCTGGAGCAAACGCTGAAACCTGAGTGGAGTTTTGAAGACTGACAGTTTATTGGTGTGGCTGGCTCCTCCTCCCTTCCTGTCAACCCATGGACTCCTTGAAGACAGAGGCTTCCTTTCATCTGCCTCCCTTTCCCTGGGACCCCACACAGTGCCTGGTATACAGTGGTCACTCAATAGATAGCTGCTGACCAAATAGGTCACCAACAGTGTAACAAAGTGCCGGGAGCAAGGGTATGCTAAGGGTAAGCTTAAGGCTCTCTGTGATGCCTCATGTCCAGGCGCCGTTCCAGGCACGTGAACTTGCGCCGAGCCCCACCTTGCTCTGTAGTGCTGATGGCAGGGTCTGGGGTGGGATCTGGAATGGTGGAGGGTGGACACCTTTCTGCTGGTTTAGCAAGCTGGGCCAGGCATGCCTGAGTGGCCACTGTGTAAATAAGACAACTGTGTGGGCCGGGTGCTGTGGCTCATGCCTGTCATCCCAGCACTTTGGGAGGCCCAGGCAGGTGGATCACCTGTGGTCAGGAGTTCAGGACCAGCTTGGTCAACATGGTGAAACCCTGTCTCTACTAAATATACAAAAATTAGCTGGGCGTGGTGGCGGGTGCCTGTAATCTCAGCTACTTGGGAGCCTGAGGCAGGAGAATTGCTTGAACCCAGGAGGGGGAGGTTGCAGTGAGCCAAGATCCAACCCACCATTGACCTCCAGCCTGGGTGACAGCAAAACTCCCAGGAAAAAAAAAAAAAAAAAAGACAACTGTGTGCAGTCCATAGGCGGGGATTGAGGTGAGAGAAGAGAAGGAAGACAATGAAGGGGGAGAATAAACTCTACAGGGGCACAGGAGAGGGGAGGGGAGGGAATAGGAGGACAATGCCAGAGGAAGGGTGCAGATGGCCAGAGCACCGGAACTCCATCTAGCCTCTGCCTTAAGCCCCTTGACAAAAATCAAATGGCACTAGAGGGACATTTCTCCAGTTTGTTTATTCATCTCAGCATTGACGGAGCCCACCTGCACTCCGTTGGATGAGAGACCCCCCAGCTTTGAGGAAGGCACAGCCCTGCCCCCTTGGAGCACACTGTCAGTGCTAGGGCAGATGAGCACACACACGTGAACACCCAGGTGTGCCCCGCCCCAGCCGGGTGCTTCAGAGGAGGGGATGTCCATCTCAGGATGAATTTTGAATAAAAAACTGGTAGTCTCCAGGCCGGGTGCAGTGGCTCACACCTGTGATGCCAGCACTTTGGGAGGCTGAGGCAGGTGGATCATGAGGTCAAGAGACTGAGATCATCCTGGCCAAGATGGTGAAACCTCATCTCTACTAAAGATACAAAAATTAGCTGGGCATGGTGGTGTGTGCCTCTAGTCCCAGCTACTTGGGAAGCTGAGGCAGGAGAATCGCTTGAACCCAGGAGGCGGAGATTGCAGTGAGCCAAGATTGCACCACTGCACTCCAGCCCGGGGGACAGAGCAGGACTCCATCTAGAGAAAAAAAAAAACTGGTAGTCTCTGATAAAACAAAGACAGGAGTGTGGAGAGAAAGGTTGGCTCAGACAGCGGTCTCTCACTGAACAAAGTCCCAGGGTCCCCAGCCACCTGCCTGCGGCAGTTTGGGGTGGCAGGAACTTGGGGTGGGCAAGGGAGACTAGTGTAGGAGCCAGAGCTGGGGAGAGGCCAGAAAAGGCTGAACCACCAGGACTGGGAGGCAGGTGAGGAGTCTAGGCTTTCCTCAGTGGCCAGCGGGGAACGATTGGAGTATCTCTAAGCTGAGAAGAAGACTCAGTTTCCAGCAATCGCCCCTGCCGGAGTGTGGCACATGGAGGCATGGAGGCCAGCGAGGAGGCTGTGGCCACATGCCCATAGTTAGGACCAGGAAGGACATTATAGCTAATGCAGTGCCCACGGGAAGCACTTGTGAAGGGGGTGAGGGAAAAAGAGGAGGCCAAGATGACTCCTGGGCTCCTGGCTCAGGTTTCCAGGTTCTCCAGGATAAAAGGCAAGGAGGCTTTGCAGAGAGAAGGGGGCCTGGTCAGTGCCGCGGCCAGCCAAGGAGCTGGTCCCAGGACTAGTTGGGAGTGGCAGGCTTTGCCTCCTTGCCCTTTATCCTGGAGAACCTGGAAAGCTGAAGCCTCTGTACTTTTCTCCCACGTTTCCCCTCACTTGACTCTGCTATCATCGTGTTGCTGCCTTTCTGACCGAACATCCTCGTCTGCTAGGCTGTGGAACTGGCTCCCGTGCCCCTGCGCCGTCTCTGCTGTGTTCCATCTGTCCGTGTCTGCGGGACACCATGGTCTGTGAGCTGCCCGGGTCCTCTGCGTTTGCCGTTGCTGTGCCTGTGTGCTCAGATGGCCCATGGGCCTGCGTCTGTCCGTCCTCGATAGGAAGCTCCCCAGGCCTGTCCTCATCTGGATTCGCTGCTCCACCCAGCTGTGTCCCTCTCACCTCCCAAACCAGGGCCCCAGGAGGAGCCACCGCAGAAACCAGGCCAGAATCAAAACTACGTTTGCAGAAAGGCAGGAAACTTTATTGAATTATCTTTTCTTTTAGGTAGAGAACTTGAGAAACCAAAGCATAGCCAGGTCAGGGAGGAGGGAGATCCAGCAGGAAGAGAAGAGATAGGAGGCCCATCCTCAGGAACTAGGGGAGAGTCAGAACCAGGGTCCTGAGGACAGAGGAACTGAGCCTGGGGTCCGGCAGACCCCCCTCTCTCCTGCGAGGAACTGCCAGCTCTCTCCTCCTCCAGGTGCTGAAGACAAAGGGAGAGGATGCCAGGCAGATTTAAGGCCTACGGACATCAGAAGTGCGGCGACCAGAGGTGGTGGCGACAGAGGCACTGGCAGTGGTGGTAACAGAGGTGCTACGGGGGCTGACGTTTCCTGGGAAACAGGAGACAAGACATGCTCAGGCTGGAGATGATCCACCTGGGGCCAGGGCAGGGCCCCCCAGGTGGGCTCACAAACTCCTCATTAGTCAGATGGTGAGTGGGTAGGACTCTTTATTGACCCCAAAGGTGGCTCTTGCCAAGATGGCCCAATAGCTATATGGGGCAGAGCCATCAATTTTGAAACGAAAATTAATGAGGAAATGACCACTTCTATCCAGCTCTCCCACGCCCTATACTGGAGAGCCCAGCACTGGCTCCCTCCCTCCCAGCCAGCTCCCACCCCCATCTGGCCATAAACAGGAGCCTAACTCCACCTGGCCCATCCCAGTCCGTGGGGCTATTCCCTTACCTGCTGAGGGGAAGCCAATCATCCTGGAAGAGAGGAGAGGGACAGCCATGAGCAGAGGGTAACCGAGGGCAGGCGCTTACCTGTTCCTCTGGGAGAGTGCCTCGGGTTATTATTTGGAGCCCCTGGGCCGGACTCTAGCGCTTCCGAGCTGTGCCCCAACTCAAGCAGCATCAAGTGCCCGCCAGGACTGTCTGTCTGCCTGTCTTGTCCGTCTATGTGTCTGTCTGAGAGGTCTCAAGGGGAGATATTATTGGCCCCAAGATCAAGGTGTTTGTCCTTCCTCTGGATTATCCAAACCACCAACCCTCCACCCAAGCCTGCAAGGGTAGTTTGATCTCTCTGCAAACGGTCTAAAGGCAGTTAAAGCACCGTAGTAATGCTTTGTTCAGGTGAGCTGAATCCAAGCTCCTATTTTTTCAATATCAGATGTTCCCTCCACGGTCCCTATTCCCTCCAGTCTAACTCAGAGGCCTGAATTAGAAAAGCACCAAGGAAATGTCCCCATAAACTCAGACAGGGAGGGGTCTCCTCCTGACATGAGGGGGCTGATCTCTAAGACCCTGCCTGCTCTGACACCCACAGGTCCTGCGGTCACTATCCTAAGAAAGAGGCTGGAGAGGCCAGGCATGGTGGCTTACGCCTGTCATCCCAGCACTTTGGGAGGCCGAGGTGGACGGATCACAAGGTCAGGTGTTTGAGACCAGCCTGGCCAACATGAAACCCTGTCTCTACTAGAAATACAAAAAAATTAGCTGGATATGGTGGCCATGTGCCTATAGTCCCAGCCACTGGGGAGGCTGAGGCAGGAGAATCACTTGAACCCGGGAGGCCAAGGTTGCAGTGAGCTGAGATTGCCCGACTGCACTCCAGCCCGGGCAGCAGAGGGAGACTCCGTCTCAAAGAAAAAAAATAAAAAGGCTGGAGAGGACCTACTTGGCGTCCTGGCCCTCGAGCAGGCTGCGGTAGGTGGCGATCTCCTGCTCCAGCCGCGTCTTGATGTCCAGCAGCATCTTGTACTCCTGGTTCTGGCACTCCATCTCACTGCGGAGCTCACTCAGCTGCCCCTCGATGCTGCTGATGAGACCCTGGATCTGCTGCAGCTGCAGGGCGTAGCGGCACTCTGTCTCCGGAACCGTGTTCTCCAGCCCGGCTTTCTGGTGTAGCAACAGAGAAGATATTATGTGGGGAGCCAGGCCCAGGGGAAACCTAGAGGTGGTGGCTGCTGGGCAGGAAGTGGCAGGTGTACCATGCTCAGCTGGGACTGCAGCTCGATCTCCAGGCCCTGGAGCGTTCGCCTGAGCTCCGTGATCTCTGTCTTGCTGGTCTGAATCATGGCAGTGTTGGTAGACACCTCCTTGGTCAGCTCTACACTCTGAAATGCAAGCAGGAAGAAGGTGATAGGGAAGCTCAGCTCAAACAGCCTGACCAAGGGGCTGTATCCACCCAGCTCCCCGGCCATGTGGGGTGAGAGGGCCAGGTACCTTGGCATGGAACCATTCCTCGGCGTCCCGGCGGTTCTTCTCTGCCATGGCCTCGTACTGCTCCCTCATCTCTGCCAGCACGCGGGTCAGGTCAATGCCTGGGGTGGCGTCCATCTCCACATTGACCTGGCCGACCACCTGGTTGCTGAATTCCTTCATCTCCTGTGGGAATGGGAAAGGAAGATGTGTGAGGCTCCTCATCCTCCCTCTCCTTGGCTCTGACTGCTGGCAGTGCTCTGGAAAGTGTTTCCAGGTCCCACAGTGGAGGGCTGTGCCCCGCTGCAGGGGAGGGTTCCTCCTTCTCACTGGAGTGGTTCAGCCCAGGGCAGCCTGCAGTCCCCGCCCACCTCCTCATGGTTCTTCTTCATGTAGGCCAGCTCCTCGTTCAGGCTCTCGATCTGCATCTCCAGGTCAGTCTTAGACAGGGTCAGCTCATCCAGCACCCGGCGCAGGCCGTTGATGTCAGCCTCCACACTCTGGCGCAGGGCCAGCTCGTTCTCATACCTGAAATAGTAAAAAAATAAAATGTTTTTTGGAAAAGCAAGACATAAATGATATTAAACAGTCCCCCTACCCCTGCACTGGACTCTGACACTTCTCCTAGACCTTCACTCCTGGGATGCTCCAGTGTCATTGGCCAGGTGAGCATTTGTCTAAACTAAGAGACTGCTGGGAAAGGAGAGGGAGGGGAAAAAACTCACTTGAGCCTGAAGTCGTCCGCAGCCAGCCTGGCGTTGTCAATCTCCAGGATGACCCGGTTGTTTTCAACAGTGGCAGTCAGGATCTGCAGAATGCAAAAGAAGGTAACCTCTAGGGCATGTGTGTCCAGTGTGTTGGCTTCCCTGGGCCACATGGGAAGAAGAAGAATTGTCTTAGGCCACACATAAAATATGCTAACACTAATGATAGCTGAGGGGCTAAAGAATTTTTTTTAATTTAAAAAAATTGCAAGACTCGTAATGTTTTCAGAAAGATTACACATTTGTGTTGGGCCTCAATCAAAGCCATTCTGGGCCACATGCAGCCCAGGTTGGACAAGCTTGCTCTAGGTGGTCCATGTGCTTGAGGAGGTAGCCGGGAAAACATGGGCAGGACCTAGTTCCCATGGGGCTCTACCTCTAATGTGAGCTGGGACAAGATATTTCCCTCTGGGCCTCCATTGCTCTTCCGTAAAGTGAGGGGTAGGGCTGCCTCCCCTCCAATTTCTCCTATCGCTTGAGCATTCCATGTCTGAGTACCCTGGGAAAGACGCAGGGAGTGCGTTTCTGAGGAACGACTTGCTGAGAACATCTTTGGTTCATCATCTCAGCAGCCTCAGACTAGCACCCTCCCCAGGCCACTGTCTTGAGAGCCCTCCCCTGAAAGTCAGGAGGGACTCAGCTTGGTGCCCTGTATCTCCCAATCACACTGCCGGAGCTGACCTCCCAACTGAGTGGAGGGGAAATCTGACAAATATTCCCAACCATTTGAATTTCTTGTCTAAACGTTTATATTCCAAAGCACTGAAAGCCTACTCCACATGGCCAGGACTCAACCCAGGCTGGTAGATTTCTGCTCCAGCAGGCTGGTATCACAGCATAACAGGCAGGGTTCAACAGAGGGCATGCAGGCTAAGCACTGCCTAAGCCTCTGCCTCTCTGTCCCCCACTTGGCCATCACCAGTTAAGAATATCAGTTTGCATTGGTCCCCTACAAAGTAAACAATTGTTCCCAGGGCAATGAATGAACATGTCTCTCTTTCTCTGTAGATTTCACTCATTCTTAGTGGCTTTTAAACCTGTCATGTTTCCAAATAGCTCAGTGGGTTGGGATTATAGAGATTCAGTCACGAATAATCTAACTGTCTGGAAAGCAGTAAAAAAAAAAAATGACATGAGTAATAACAACAAGAAAAATGAATAATGAGAGAATGCATTTGGGGAGCTATGGCATGAGAAAGCCCATCAGGGGTAGAGACTCTTGGTAGTAAAAGATGAGGCTTTTCACCCCGCAAGAAGGCTGTGAATTTCGCCAACACCTGGTCCCCTGCGACACTGTGGGACCTCCTTGGCCTTGGAGGCTCTGCCCTGCATGGGAGTGCCCTCCTCAGCTTCCAAGGGCTCACCTTTTCCCGGAGCTCTTCAATGGTCTTGTAGTAGGCGCTGTAGTCCCGCTCGGGGCTAGATGGGCTCTGCTTCAGGTGCCAGTCACGGATCTTCACCTCCAGGTCAGTGTTGGCCTCCTCCAGAGCCCGCACCTTCTCCAGGTAGGAAGCCAGGCGGTCGTTGAGGTTCTGCATGGTTATCTTCTCATTGCCAGTGAGGAGGCCGCCATCACCAGCACAAAAGTCAACAAAGCCACCAGTAAAACCCCCACCAAAGCCACCTCCAAGGCCACCTCCGTAGCCACCTCCAAAGGCACTACCAGCCCCTCCACCAAAGCCACAGCTCATGCCGCCTCCATAGCCCCCGGCCGATCCCCCGGAGACAAACCGAGTTGAGCAGGTAGAGACACCACGGCCTCCTCCCAGCTGGCAAGAGCCACCCCCGAAACCGCCTCCATAGCTGGCGGAGGAGCTTTGCAGGCGGAGGCTCATGGTGAGAACAAGATTGAGAGCGGGTGCAGACAGAAGCTTGCTTGGCCTGGGCCGAGGGCTGTGGCTCTTCCCCAGAGTGGACACCTTTTATACACCTACACGGGGGCTGGATATCTTCTCTCCTCCCTTCCCCACCCTCTGACTCGGTGCCAACTGCACTTCTTTTTCCCACAAGCCCGGTTACCTCTGCTCTCTCCAGGGTGGGTTGTGCCTTTTGGGGGTGGCTTTTTTTTAATCCTTAACAAAAGGAATGATTCAGAGGGGACAGCATTCTGCCTGAGACTGCCCTTTTGACAAGCGAATTCTGTTTCACCTCCACTTAAGGAGTTCACCCTGCAGGCTCTGAGCCCCACCCAGTATTAGAACGGGACCTGAGATGCAAAGGCCTGCCAGGAGCCTCTGCAAGGAAAGTGGTGGCTGCAAAGTGGCTCTGTGCTTTGCAATGTCACCGTAGCCCTTGACCTTCCTTTTTTCTATACCTACAACTTCTGTCCGGGATGTCCTGGATCCCTCTTAGTACTTCACCTACTCCAGGGGTCCCAGCAACTCTGAAGACAAACTTTACTTGGTCAGATAGAATCAACCACCTTGAAAGTATTTAGGCTGAGAAAGCAATGGCCCCAAGGCATCAGAAAAAGTCACAGTGACGGAGACCTTAAGGGATCTTAGGGACCATCAGACCCAGCTGGGAAAACTCAGGCATGGGAAGAGGACGTGGCCCTGTCCATTATCACAGCAAATATTCTCAGAGCCCTCACCCTAGGCAGGAACTGGGTGAAGGTACTTTACACTCATCATCTCATTTAACCTTCACAGCAGCCTCAGGAGGAGGGTCCTACTATTACATTTTGCACATGAGGAAAATGAACCGTAAGGGCAGAATCAGGACTGAAATCCAAGTCTGGTTCTGTCTGGCACTAAGGCGCATTTTTTAGGTACATCTTTCATACAGTAAAATGTATAGATCACATGTCCAGCTTGATGTCTTGTGACCCAGGCATGACCTGTGTAAACACCACCCAGAACATTCCCAGCATTCCATAAAGCTGCTTGCACTTTTTCCCAGTTACTTGACTCCCCGCCCCTCATATCACCACCCTTCCAACTTCTGTCCCCATAGACAAGCTCGGTGGTCCTCTGAGACACCAAAGCATCTAGGAACACCTTGGTTGTCACAACTTGGGGGTACTACTGGTAGCTAGAGACCAGGGATGCTGCTGAATATCCTACAGGGTAAAGGACAGTCCCCACGGCAAAGAATTATCAGACCCACAATATCAGTAGTGTTGAGGTTGAGATGCCCTGGGTCAGTCTGGCCCTCGGGTTTACTCACTCCATTATGCTAGCTGCTTTAGAGGGCAGGAAGACAGTCTTGTAATAACGTGAGCACGGCCCTTTCTGGTATGCCAGTCACATGAGGTCTGTCCCAGCTTGTGTTTGACCAAGAGGCCACATAAAAGGATGTGACCCAGGACCTGGGGCCAGGGTCTCGGCTTAGAATCTTGAGATGCAGCTGAGAAACTCAGGGACCAGGTAAGGACCCTGCCAGAGGCGGATTCCCCATTCATGCTGGAAGAAAAGGCTCTCAGGTGGCATCTGTGAGGCCCAAATAGGCGGTCCTCCGTCCCAGGGCTGACAATGGAGGACCCTGGACTCAGACTCCCAGGCCCCCCTCACCAAGGGTCCAGGGTTGCTGTGGATGGCATCTTGGGAATAGCTTTCTGGCTCACAACAGCCATGAGGGTCCGGATGATACGAGGCCAGGGGCTGGATGGGGCAGCACAGGCATGAGGTTCTCCTGGAACCCCCTTCACTGATTCAGCAAGATCAGAAAGGAGAGATCTGAGTCAGGGCTTTCTGGCCCTTTGTTTTCTGGGGTAGAGAAGCAGGCCTGTGCTTCATGCACAGGTATCAGCAGGGACAGAGCCAGGGCACGTTGCCAGTGTTCTAACAGCCTGGCGAGGCCGGGGGTTTGGGCTGACCTGTGACCCTGCCCGGCCCTCCTGCCCAAGCTGATGGCTCAGCCCTCTCTCTGAAAAAGGGTGATTCAGCCCAAAGCAGGAGCTCTTGCTCTCTTGGTAGAGGATCAAAACTGACAAGAAGGCGATTAATGGAACCTGCCAGGCCTGGGGTGACAATGCCCCAAACCTCCCAGGGCTGACAAGCAGGTTCAGGCCAACGCCTCTTAGAGTAACAATGCCACAGATCCTCCAAAGCCCCAGTAACACAAACACGGAGTGGCCCGAATGGTAACATTCTTGCCTTCTTGGGGTCAGGGCACACCCCCTCCCCGCTGAGCAGGGACTTCTAATGCCTTGACATAGAAATGCCTTCCTCCAACCCGCAGTGAATCCCAAAGCCCTCTGGAAGGAAGTTGGGCAGAGATCCATTCAGGGACCCATCTTTCTTCCTATTTCTACCCAGCCCTAATGGAAGAAGGAGAGAGCGCTGGGGCTGAGGCACTGCTACCTCGTCTTAAGCTTTCTGCTTTGCTTTTTGGCAAAAACAAAAACAACAAAAAAAGAAACCCAATGATTGCGGTCTCCTCCCAGTAATGCTTCAAGGGAAGGAGCAGGAAACCTGCATTCATGAGCACCCCCTGCAAGCAAGGCTGGGCTTAACACATTGTCACCGAGTCTCACAACAATGGGAGAGGGCTTACATCAGCCCCATTTTATAGGTGAGACAACCAAGGTTCAGGGAGGTAAAGTCGCTTGTCCAAGGACACCAAGAAGGCAAGATTTAGACCTGGCCTCTGGCCCTCTCTACCCTGGTGGTACCTCAGCAGCCTTGCTGCGAACTCAAGTGTATGATCTCTGAATGTTTCTAAAACACGCATCATTCCTTGAGTAATAAGGGTGCTAGAGGCATCTTTGTTCTAATATTGAGTCTTTGGACCCAGTTTCAAACATAGAACTTTTACTCCCTTAGAATCTCCTAGTGGAAGGATCATCTTCTGTTCTAATGAGGTGATTCTTAGTGGGCTCCGGATGGGGGCTGGTCACTGCAAAGACTTTCAGCCCACCCCAACCCGGGTCCTCCAGGAAGGGGAGAGGGGCCGGACATTGAGTTTGTAATTGACTATGGTTATGTGATGAAGCCTCCATACAAATCCTTGCACTGTGGGGTTCAGAGAGCTTCCGGGTTGGTGACCAAGAACACATCCAAGTGCCAGGAGGGTGCTGCACCCCAACTTCACAAGGACGGATGCTCCTGTTCTCAAGACTCCTCTGCACCTCGCCCTGTGTATCTCTTTGTCTGGCTGTTCATTTTTATCCTTTAAAATGCCCTTTGTCAGTAATCAGCAACAATAAATAAGTGCACTGCTTTCCTGGGTTCTGTGAGCTGTGCTGCCAAATTATTGAAGGGGGTCATCACCCCCTTGTGGTGATTTGTAGCCAAATCAGACAGAAGTGGGTCACCTGGGGACCTACTCTTTGCAGATGGCACCTGCAGTTGGCTGTGGGGACAGGCTTGCGGGACTGAGCCCTTAATCTATGGGGTCTGTGCTAATTACAGTTAGTGTCAGAATAGCATGGACTTGTAGGACACCCAGTTAGTGTCAGAGAATTGTTTGGTATGGGGTCACAGAACTGTTCTATGTTGAGTGTGGGTATAGATAAGAAAAAAATAGGGCTTTTTTTTCTATATTCATTCTCGTATATGTTATAAGATAACACTAGCTACCATTTATTGAAGCCTGTGTAATCTCATTCGGTCCTCAAAACCCCTCTGCTGTTTTTGTTATACTCCTTTCTCAGGTGAGAAAGCTGCGGCCCAGAGAGGTTAAACACGTTGCTTAAACTCGAAAGTACAATTGTGTCCACGGTAAATCCCTCCAGGCCAGTGCTGGCACCATCCCCATCCAAGCAAGGGCATCTTCTGTGGCCTTACTCTTTCTCCGGCCAACCCATCACCCCAGCCCGGGCAGGTGGACCACCCTGCTTCCCACAGCAGCTAGACCTGAGCAGCTGGTGCCCTGATGGGTAGGCCTGCCTACTGTCTGTCCCTAGTCTGAGCTCCAAAGCTTGGGGGCCCATGAGAGTGCTCATTCAGCACAGAATTGTTGTAGGAACTTTCTCATCCAACCCCCTCATGCCACCTTTGAGGAAACTGAGGCCCAGGATGCCAAGGCTCAGAAGGCTGAGGCCCAGGAATAAGAAGAATAAGGGAGGGAAACTGCATGAATTTCCAGCTGTACCACCAGCCCATCGTGGACCTTACACTGAAATGATTTCTAAGTTTCCTTCAGCAAGTTGCCTTTCTGAGTCTCTGATTCTCAAAGATTTGACCACAGTCATTAGATTGTTTATCTGCAGAGGTGGGGCTTCAACCCTGTCCCCAGATTCTAATCTGGAATTCCTTGCTTGGATCAGGCACCTCTCTCCCTGGACTCCGTGGGACCCAGAGTCCAGGACAACTCACCAACCTCAAAAAGGGTCTCAAGGCTTCTCCACAGGGAAGAGGCCTGTCCTGAAAGGCAGCATCTCCCCAGAGAATCACCCCAGGCCCTCTGGGAAGCTCCCCCTCCTCAGAGATACCTGCTTGGCACAGCACCACTCAGAAGTCTTTCAAGGCTAAGCCTCAATGCCTTAGGCTCTTGCATCTCTATAACATCCAACTTTTTAGAATCCCTTCTATGCCACCCAGGCTTCTCAGACACCCAGCGAGCTCAGCAAGGGCTTTGGACAAGGTAGACCTGAGTTTCAATCCTCCATCCGCCACCGACTCACTGTGTAATCTTGGGAAAGTCACTCAAGCTCTCAGTGCCTCCGTGGCCACCACTGAAAAATGGGCATGAGATGAGTTAGTATTCCAGGCTTCTCAAATACCTGAGACCCGGGAGGCACCGGGTGGGCGGGAGGTTGCTGTTGCCTCCCTTTCACGCATGAGGGAATGCAAGCTCAGCATTGCTCAGCGACCTGTCAGGATTCCTCTGAGCCTCCACCCCGCAGGGACACACCGCTTAGTCCCCTTCTCTCTCTGGTCCCTACAGCCAGCATGGCACCCACGGCCACCAGGCAAATGAAAGGAGGTAGATTTCCTAGTTTATTTCTCCCACTCCATCTCAGGTTCCCCAAGAATGGGACCTTTGCTGAATATATCCCTGAATCCTGCTCCCGGCACAGGAAAGCTCAGGATGAATGCCTGAGATGCCGTTTTGGGGATATTTTGTCAGCTGGCTTGTGTCCAATGGGGTCGCCCCAGCTCCAATTCAGGAGAGCCACAGGTGGTAATAGAAAAAAAAAATCTCAGGAGAACAGCTGTCTGCTCCTTATTTCCCCCTGTGCTGCCAGCTGCCCATGGAGGGATAGGTGACCCCCAGGTTGGCACATGACCAGCATACCGATGAATGTCTAAGGCAGGAAAAAGCAAAGGAGAAGCAAGTTCACGCATTAAACAAATCTTTGTTTAGCAACCACACTGAGAATTCAGCAGTGAAGAGAGTGAACACAGTCGGTGCCGTCACAGGTTCCCTTCTGAGGTCCCAGGATACAGATCATCTCATAGAGACCCTCATGATCATCTTGTCTAACCAGACTCCCAATTGAAAAATGGGAAACTGAGCCAGGCACAGTGACTCACGCCTGTAATCCCAGCACTTTGGGAGCCCGAGGCAGGTGGATCACCTGAGGTCAGGAGTTCGTGACCAGCCTGGCCAACATGTGAAACCTTGTCTCTACTAAAAACACAAAAAATGAGCTGAACATGGTGACGGATGCCTGTAATCCCAGCTACTCGGGAGGCTGAGGCAGGAGAATCACTTGAACCTGGGAGGCAGAGGTTGCAGTGAGCCAAGATTGCCGACATTGCACTCCAACCTGGGCAAACAAGAGTGAAACTCCGTCTCAAAAAAAAAAAAAAAAATGGGGAAACTGAAACCCAGAGAGAGGCAGGGGCCAGCCACAGTCCTCGGGGAGATAGCGGCAAGCATGTCTCATGCCTGATCTGGGAAACCTGGCCTGAGCAGAGGACACACCCAAGGCCCTAATCTCTAGTCAGAAAGCCGCCCTGTCTCTGTGGGGAGAAGAGAGAGGCATCGCCCACTGCCTGCTTCTCTGATTGGCTGGAAACCAAGCCTGACCGCAGCCCAGGGAAGTCAGAAGGTGCACCCTCTCTGCCCAGAGACTATTTAAAGGCTCAGTAGGGCATGAGCCATCCCTGGGTGCGGGCATCTCACTCCACGCTCAGGCTGGGGATGGGACTTGGTAAGTCCCCAGGAATTCTCTGACAGCCCCTCCAGGCATTCCGGGAGACCAGAAATAGGTACTCCAGGGAGACAGGAGATTTTCCTCCTACCCTCAAGCCAGAGTCTGGCCCGGACAGGAGGCATGCTGGACAGACCTCTTGACAGAGGCCTGAAGGCCAGTGAGGCAGAAGCAGCAGCCAGGCCACCAGCTTTGACTGCCAGGGACCAGCTTTGACTGTGGGAAGGAGACTGGCCGTTCCCGGGACCTGGGGGATCTGGCGACTAACGGGTTGGGTGTCAGGGTGAGCTTAAACCACAGCGTGAGAAACTAAGGTTAGATGCGAGGATAATCTTTCTGACGCTGATGGACTGTATGGCATTTGGGCATGCTGCCCACAGAGGTTAAGAAATGGGTTTCTGTTGGGTGCAGTGGTTCACTCCTATAATCCCAGCTACTGGGGAGGATGACGCAGGAGGATCACTTGAGGCCAGGAGCTGAGACCAGCCTGGGCAATGGGGCAAGACATGGCCTCTTAAAAAGAGAGAGAGAGAGAGAGAGAGAGAGAGGTTTTAGATTTTTAGTTAGCACACCTCTTAAGAAAAGTGTTGCAGCTTCTGTCGTCTCATGTCTTAAAGGGCAAAGCGAGGGTCTAGAATCAGAGCGACCAGTCCCAGACCCAGCTTCACCATTTCCTGGCTTGTGGCCTCATTCAAGTTACTAAAGTTCTCCAGGCCTCAGTTTCCTTTTCTGAAACTGACGCTGAAGAGCTGCTGGAAGAGTTAATGAGATGCCATCCTGGAATGCCTAGCCCAGGGCTTGACTTATCGCAGGCACTCAATAAATTGTTTCCTTCCTCCAGCCCCAGGGAGGTCTGGCCTCTGTGTGTTCTCAGGAGACAGATTCTTAATTAAATCTCCCCTAGAAAGAGCAGGGACCACTTTCTCTCCAACCAGGGGTGTGTGGGGAAGGGGCTTTGCACAGCGAGACCCATGAGGACCCTCTCAGAGGGCTTGACTCTTCCCTCAAAAGATCAGATTCTCCAAAGAGCGGAGCCACCTCCAACCTGCTCTTCCCAGTGAGACCAAGAAACCGGTTCTCCCTCCTCACCCCTAGTCTTCACCCCGGGGCCTGAGCCAGCCCAGCCTTTGCACCCAGAGTCCTCCGCTTCCTCATTTCCTGCCCCGTGTTTGGGACTATAAATCCAGAAGCTCAGAGAAAACAGCCTGAGACCAGAGGCCGCAAACAATGTGTGCATGGATGCTACTGCTCTATCAGGACGAGGGTGGAGACGCCGGGGATGGGGGAGCAGGAGCAGGATTTGGATTAAGGAGGGTAAGAGGGGTCGATGTTGCTTTCAACTTAATCTTGGCAAAATCTAGGAGGGCTTCCTGGATTGATTGTCTTTCCCTCTGGGCAATGTAAGTGTCTTTTGGGAAAAGATGTCAGCTTCAAGTGCCTTTTGGGAAAAGGTGTCAGTCAAGATGGGAACTGGCTTGGCCACCCTGGAGGTCAGTTATGCCTGGCTAGAAAGGAGGGGAGATTGGAGCAGCACATGTGGTGAGGGTCAGAAGCAAGGAGGAGGGTCCCGGCTGCAGGCTGTGAAGAGGGCCTGCGGTCCTAGAGCAAGCACTGGTCTTGGAGTCCTACGGATGCAGGCCCAGGCCCAGGCCCAGGCCCATCCCTGCTGCTTATCATCCATCCACAAGGCCCGGGGCAAGTCATTCTTCTCTCTGCCTCCAGTGACCTCATCTCTAAGGTGGGAATAAAATCCTGACCACCTACAGTGGTGAGGATTAAATGAGCCCCGTGGGTAAGTGTGCCTGGCATCGTGCCAGCCATGGAGTGGTGAACCAACACAATCAATGCAATCAGTCACCTGGTAAATATGAACCATTGTTAGATGTGCTGAGTTCTGTGCCAGGTACACCAAACTGTTCTAAGGGAACTTTCCAGCTCTCATTTCCCTGGTCACCCCATGGTGACCCAGAAGAGCAAATCGCCTGAGTGGCACTGTGTTTGTCCCAGCCACCAGCGCCCTGGGTACCCAAAAGAATGAATTGTGGCCACACAGGGAAGAGGCCCAAGTCGGGGGAGATGTCAGCATGTGGACCCTGGGTCTCCTCAGAGGTCAGAGGCCAGCTGGGACCCCATCAAGAAAGACTGGACATATTGCCAAGATATATTTGCAAAAGGAAAAGTAATTCTTTATTGCAGGAACAGACACTGAATACAAATGAGCTCATTACACAATACAGCTGCTTCTTGCACTCCTTGCTCTAAAGAAGGCAGGGAGAGGTAGAGGGGGAACAGAGCGCATGCAAAGCCCTGAAATAAGAGGCTGAGGGACCCTTTCCAGGTCTCAGAAGGCAGGGACTGGGGTTTACGTGTGCAGCTCCTCTGGCCAGTCCTCCACTTGGCCTGATGAGAGTGGGGGGTGGCGAGGGACGTTTCTCCTGTGATGGGCACTTAGATTTCTCTCTTGAGGGAAGAAACCACCTTTCCATCCACTGACTCCTCCACGTTGATGCGGAAATTGCTGCTGCCACTGCCACCTCCCGAAGAGGCTAGAGAGAGAAGGAGCAGGCTTTGGAGTGGGGGAACCTCCCCTCTCTCCCAAAGTGCCTGGGATCTTGGCGGGGCTCTGGGGAAACTAGACAGCACCCCTGAGAATGGCCACTGGCCAACCCCTTAAGAGCTGCCAGAGATCCGTTGTTGAATTCCTCGTCACAGAGCTGGGCAGTGGCAATGGCAGGTATGCCCGGCAGGGAGCAACGACATGAGGGTGTTGAAGCTGCGCATGAAAGGGGATTCACGGTGGACATCTTAGCAGAAGTGCATGAAGATGGGGCCTGGGGAGAGACATACCCTGAACAAAGCCTACTCAACCCGGAAGTTTCTCAATAAATCACCAACCCCACTCTCACCTGGGGCTGACGGAGGGGCCCACTGGGGAAGAGGTATCCAGTGGAATGGGACTGTTTCCGCCTAATGGAATATTTGGGCTCTTTCTCCTTCCCTCCCTATTCCGCAGGGAGTGGTGGCCCTCCCCATCCCACACCAGAAGAGTGAAGCCTTCCTACCTTCCCTGATGCCAATGCCAGCCATCCTGAAAGAAAGAGGGAAGCTCACTTAAGCAATGGGCAAGAGCTGAGGTGTCCGTAAGGGAAGCTCATGGAGATAGCTGTGCAGTCTCCTCCAGAACCTACACCACCCACACACCTGACTCCTCTAGGGGTGGGACGTCCTGCTAGCCCATCCAGACCTGCCACCCCCAAGTAGACAGATTCTTTTTGGGGGGTTTTTTGTTCGGTTTTTGAGACTGAGTCTCGCTCTGTTGTCTAGGCTGGAGTGCAGTGGCATGATCTCGGCTTGCTGCAACCTCCACCTCCCAAGTTCAAGTGATTCTTGTGCCTCAGCCTCCCAAGTATCTGGGATTACACACCCACCACCATGCCCGGCTAATTTTTGTATTTTTAGTACAGATGGGGTTTCGCCACGTTGGCCAAGCTGGTCTCAAACTCCTGACCTCAGCCTCCCAAAGTGCTGGGATTGCAGGCATGAGCCACCGAGCCTGGCCGAGATTCTGATCTACAAGAATACCCGTCTATTTCATGCAGAGAATGGAGTGAGCACTAGAACTTAACTACCACTAGCCCAGCCTCTATCATTTACAGAAGAAACACAGATCCAGAGAGAGGAAGTGACCTGCCCCAGGTAACAGTCAAGGACCAGAGTGCAGAGTCCAGATTCTCTCTCCTTGCTCAGTTCTCTTTTCACAGTTCCTCCAGGCTGCCACACCCTGCCATTCCCTTAGGATGACCCTGCACCCCAGCCACCACCAGCCCTCAGCACTCCTCCCCCTGTGCCCAGGCGCCTACTTGGCGTCCTGGCCCTCGAGCAGGCTGCGGTAGGTGGCGATCTCCTGCTCCAGCCGCGTCTTGACGTCCAGCAGCATCTTGTACTCTTGGTTCTGAGCCTCCATCTCACATCGGAGCTCACTCAGCTGCGCCTCCAGGCCACTGATGAGCCCCTGGATCTGCTGCAGCTGCGTGGCATAGCGGCACTCCGTCTCGGCCAGAGAGTTCTCCAGCCCGGCTTTCTGGGGGAGTGACAGGTGTATAGACACATCAGGCTGAAAAGGAACCCACTGAGGACAGGCCGGGGGGGGGGGGCACCGAATGGAGTGCAGGGAACCACCTCTTGAGGGGACTTGAGAACTCCAAGGCTTAACTAGCCAGGAAGGGTGGGAGCTTCTACCAGCCGAGAGGCCGGGATGGGGGACGCAAGTGGCCATACCATGCTGAGCTGGGACTGCAGCTCGATCTCCAGCCCCTGCATCGTGCGTCTCAGATCTGTGATCTCCGTCTTGCTGGTCTGGATCATCTCCGTGTTGGAAACCATCTCTTTGTTCAGCTCCTCAGTCTGTAGGTCGTGCACGAGAGAAGTGAGCCCCGGGGACTCCTCCGAGACTCAGACTCAGGGACCTGGGGGCAGGTGGGGCAGGGCAGGAAGTCAAGCCCACCTTGCTGAAGAACCAGGCCTCAGCGTCCCGGCGGTTCTTCTCCGCCATGGCCTCGTACTGCTCTCGCATCTCCGCCAGCACGCGGGTCAGGTCCACGCCCGGCGCCGCGTCCATCTCCACGTTGACCTGGCCGGCCAGCTGGCTGCTAAACTCCTTCATCTCCTGCAGGGTGGGAGGGACCCATTTAGAGATGGAGAGCAGAAGAGAGACCTGAGAGACTGCGTTCCCACATGCCAATCCTGGCTCTGCCCCTAACACCCCAACCGCTGTTCCCCATTGCACATGAAGAGGTTTAGTCACATGGACCCCTCAGCTCTGAGGAGCTCTCTGCTGCTCTAGGTCCTACCAAGGGAGGACCCTGAGACAGCAGGGCCCCAATGTGAGCTCACAAAGCCAGTCAGGAAGATAGCCATTCATACTAGCCACCTGGCTTGGCTGTGGTCTGGGCTACCAGGGGACAGTGGCCCTTCCTCTCCATGAGGACACCTGGTTGGGGGCGAGGGGGTGTTTCTGAACCACTAAGCCCCAGGCCAACTATGAGGAAGCACCAGCAGCCCCACTCTGCCGCCGACCGACTTAATCTCAGGAAAATCTGGGAGGGCTTCCTGGAGCCGCAGTCTTCCCCTCTGGACAATTTAAGTGCATTCTGGGAAGAGGTTTCCCACCTGTCTCAGGTTCGGGGGTGATGGGGGCCACCTCTCACCTCCTCGTGGTTCTTCTTCAGGTAGGCCAGCTCCTCATTCAGGCCCTCAATCTGCATCTCCAGGTCAGTCCTGGCCAGGGTCAGCTCATCCAGCACTCGGCGCAGGCCGTTGATGTCAGCCTCCACTCCCTGGCGCAGGGCCAGCTCATTCTCATACCTGAGAGGAGAGAGGAAGGCCAAAGAAGGAAGTGGGAGGGGTCTGGGCTGCCTGAGTCAGAGCCAGGAGAAGGCCAGGTAAAGTGGGCAACGCAGGAATCATTGAGGGAGGCGAGAGCGCACTTGAGCCTGAAGTCGTCCGCAGCCAGCCTGGCGTTGTCGATTTCCAGGATGACCCGGGAGTTGTCGATGGTGGTGGCCATGATCTGCAGGAGACAGAGTTGGTGCCTAGAGGACTCCTCTCTCTCCCCTGCTGCTCTCTGCTCTGCACCCAAGGCCAGCCCCTCACTAACAGTCACCCCTCTGACACCATCAGCAAAAATCTGTAGGGCCTCTGGGGTGGGCAGAGTCCAGCCTCATCTTGAGTGTCCATTTCTTGTTCTGCCCCATGCCACCCTCCTTGAGACACCTGAGGAGCTGCCCTCCTTGTCTCTAGGGCATGAAAGACCAAGGAGGCAGTATTGCCTATGGGAATTGGTGGCCCTGGAGAGTGACAGAGTGAGGTGCAGTCGGCTCTGACAATGGCCCTTTCAGAGACACTCCACCAGCCACCCCCCTCCCCGTGGACCAAGTCGTGGCCACTGCCTCCTGCACACCTTGACACAGCCATGGATCTACAGAACATTCCAGCCAGTGGCAACCTAGAGGGCAGCTAAAGAAGGCATTTTACAAATGAGGAGCCCGGTCTCAGGGAGTAAGACGGTGAGTGAGTGGGTGGCAGAACGGGTAATGGGCTCCCAGGTCTCGGAAGACCCAACAGTACTTTTAGCACGAAAGCCCTCTTTACAGGAAAATATGAGAGGCTCTAGCATCCGGGACTCATGAGGCTACACTCCAATCCCTTTCTTGCCAAAGAGGTAAAGAAACACTTTATGCAGAGGCCTGCGTGGTGCATGAGGTAGGGAGGATGAGTCGCTCTTTTTAATTATTGTTTTGTTTTGTTTTTTAATTAGAGACTGGTTCTCACTCTGTCACCTGGGCTGGAGTGCAATGGCACAGTCATAGCTCACTGCAGACTCTAACTCCTGGACACAAACAATCCTGTCACCTTGGCCCCCCAAAGCACCGGGATTACGAGTGTGAGCTACTGCGCCTGGCAAGCTGCTCTTTATAATTGCCCTCACCTGTGCCCCCGTTGGTCCTAACCAGATTCCCAAGACCCCTCCCTCCCTGCCCCAACGCCAGCAAGTAGAGAAGATGTGTGCCAGCCTCTGCACTGGACGGCAGGCGCATTCCAAATTTGCTGAGGCTACACACCAGACAGTCATTGCCTGGGCAGGAAAGGATTTTCTCGAGTCAGCAGTGACACTGACATTAGAGGCATGTGCAGGGCGCCAGCCACCTGCTCTCCTTTTTTTGACATCTGAGGACTCACCTTGTCCCGGAGCTCTTCAATGGTCTTGAAGTATTGGCTGTAGTCACGTTCCGGGCTGGTCGGGGCCTGCTTCTGGTACCAGTCCCGGATCTTCACCTCCAGGTCAGCGTTGGCCTCCTCCAGGGCACGCACCTTGTCCAGGTAGGAGGCCAGGCGGTCATTGAGGTTCTGCATGGTGATCTTCTCATTGCCAGAGAGGAGGCCACCATCGCCACCACCAAAGCCACCACCATCGCCACCACCAAAGCTACCACCAAAACCCCCACCAATGCCACGGCCAAAGCTTCCACCGAAACCACTACCAACCCCTCCGCCAAAGCCACAGCTCATGCCACCCCCATATCCCCCTCCTGACCCTGAAGAGACAAACCTAGCAGAAGAAGCTGAGATAGTTCGGCTTCCACCTCTCCCATAGAGACTCCCCCCACCAAAGCCACCTCCCCCAGCCAGGAGGGAACCCCCTCGGACAGAGCCACCCCCAAAGGTGGAGGAAGAAGTTTGCAGAAATGTGGTGGTCATGGCCAGCTAGCCAGTGCCCGTGAGTTCTCAACAAGTCCAAGAGATGCTGGCAGGAGGTGCCGGGCCTGGCTGCACTCAGAGCAGGGCGTCTGCCACCCCCCAGCTGGGGCTCCTTATATACCCCTCTGAGGATATTGTGGAACCTGGTCTCCTCCCCCAAAGCAAAGCCAACTCCTTCTGCCTTCCTGATAAACACAGCTGCCTGCACACCCTGAGTGGCTCCTGTGAAGTTTTTCTCTTCTGTTTTTTTTTCTAATGCAACAAAAGAGATGATTCAGAATTAATGGTGTTTTCCCCCAGGGCACGGTTTTAACACTTGGATTACAGGTTCATCTCTCCATGCCAGAAGAGAGCAGCAGGGAGCGAACTCTCATTGCAGCAGGGCTACCAAGGCCTCTACCTGTACTGAGAGCAGCTCAGGCCAACTGTGCCCTCAGCTGGACTTCTCACTGCCCAGAGCCCTGAGCTTCTCCCCAAGGAGACAGCTCCATGTTCTCCGTTTGGGAGTTACCACTTCCCAATCATTACTCTGTGTTATCCAACTCAAAACCCTGTGAGCGAGTGAGTGAGTGAGTGAGCGAGTGAGCGAGTGAGCGAGGAGGCCTCTGGGAATGGGAATGCAGGGTCCCTGGGGGCAGGTGGGGGACAGAAGCCAGGGTCCAGCTTCAGTGACCAGAGAAGCCAGCATCTGTCCCTTCCCTGGTGCAGGAGGTGGACTCTCCTCCTCCCACCCCTACTCCCCTTCTGCCAGCCTCCAGCCTGTGTCCCTGGCACCCTCACAAAAGCCCAGCAGGCTCAGGGTTGACAAGGGGATGACTGATGATCCCGACACCTGCCAGCTGCACGTCACGGAACCTTTGCTCGCTTCTGGGATGTGTTGGGGCAAACCTCCGCTGATAAGGCTGGGGCAAGTTCCAGGAAGCCCCTGCCCTCTCCGAGAGAGGCATGTCGCTGCTTAGCAGGGCCAGATTAGCCCCCATCTGTCCTGTCAAGTGCTGGCTGGGGAGGGGCCGCTGCAGAAGGCTCTATGTACCTGAGTACTGTGGAAGGAAGAGTCGGGAGGCTGGCAGGCAGGCTGGAAGACACTGGAGATCTCAAAGACCAAGGCATCACTTCACACAGATAGGGAAGCTGAACACTCAGGAGAGCCCTTTTCTCTGCCACCAGCTCAGGGAAACCTTTCCAGGGACACCTGATACCTGTGGGCAGTGCCACTTGGAGGTGTGGCTCGGCCCTCTGGACCTGGCCCCTGGGCTTACAGAAACTCAGGAAGAGGATTCCTAGCCCAGGTTGCAGCATGGTGAAGTGGACAGGGCTCTGGAGCCCCTCAGGCTTGGGTTTAAATCCTGGCTTTATCAATTACCCTGGTAAGACTGTGAGGCCTGGGTTCAAATTCTGACTCTACCAATTACTGTGGTAAGACTGTGGACGTTTACCTTTTTAAGTCTCAATTTACCTGTGGCAAGGGGTGCTCCCAACTCTCACTTTCCAGGGAAGCCCTGAGCCCAAGAGCCCCCATCCTGCCTCCTCTTGGATCCCCACCCTGGTGCCAGATATGCAGGGGCCAGGGTGCATAACCGACACCTGGGCCTCCTGAGTGCCCTCACCAGGAGGGGTTTGGCGTTGGGCTTCAGAACATGCCCTGTGAGCCTGAGCACATTCTTAGGCTTAGTGGCATCACTCCTCCTTAGCCAGCTCCTATGGGGCAGTGCAGGTTGTTCTTACGTTCTTATTTTACTGTAATGACATAATCCTTTACTTCTACCCTGCACTTCACAGTTTATGAGGCACTTTTGTATCCGTCGCCTCCTCTCATCCTCACAACAGAGGGTGACCCCTGCCCAAGTTTCAGAAGGAATGAAATTGAGACTTGGAGAGGTGAGGCAATTTGTGCAAAGTGGCACCGCTGGTAAAGGGCATAGCCAGGACTCAAACAGGGCCTCAGACCCTCAACGAAAAAGGGCACAGGAAAAGTCCTTCCTGCAGACCCCAGATTCCTGCATCTGAGCTGGGATGGCAAGGTGAACTGCAGGCCTGCAAGGCTGCAGGGGTGGGTTCCTTCTCACCCAGCCTCCAATGCTGGGCACAGACAGTGTGGTATTGTCTCACGGGTAGGAGGATATTGTCTTTTTCTCTGAAAGAAAAATAATCAAACTCAGATCATCCAGAGCTCATTAAAAGCCTCTGCAGACATTGCGGCCCCAGCAATTAACACATGAACAATTACTCGCCCGTCACCCTGGGGTGAGGGAGGGCTGGACCCCAGCCACATCCCCTTCTGCACCTGACTCTCCTTCAGCAGCCCCTCGAGGTGGCTTTCCCTACACTCGCAGGCCCAGGCGAGGGGTGGCAGCTACGCCTCTCGCTGCCCCACTCACAAATCCCTGGTTTCAGTCCAAACCGCTACTGTGAGCTACAGGTCTGGGTGGGGCCCGGGGCTTCCTCGTTAGCACCAAGTGGGACGGCCTTGGGAGGATAAAGTTCTGTCTGGCCCCAGCCCAGGCTGTAGCCCCAGGCCTTGCCCCAGGCAGCCTGTCCAGGATGCTGTGCCAGCTTCTGACCTTTGCCCACTGCAGCCAGATGGGGCCATCTCTGGAGCTGACCTTTTCTCTTTGGGATGAGGCAGTGCAGCCCAGTGGAAAGAGACTCAGCCTTTCTGAGCCTGGTTCCTGATTTAAACTTGGGCCATTAACACAGACTCCCCCAGCCTCAGGGCCATAGTGAGCATTTGAGGGCACAAGAAGTAGGAAGTCTCCATCTACCTTAGAACCCTCCCACACCTCCCCTGTTCCCCAAGGAAATGCAAGGGACGGAGGGCATGACTGGAGCCTAGCTACCTTTAAACCCGTCTTTTCCCATTGACCAGGTGTGCGGCTTTGGGTCATGATGCCTCCTCTCTCTCAGCCTCGGTCTACCAATCAGGAAAATGGAAATAACTCCAGCCCAGCCAGACTCAGATGGAGCAAGATGACTCAGGGAAATGCTCAACAGACTGAAGTGGCCATGATGACCAGCAGGATGTAAAGGCACTTCCCCCAGCTCCCCCCTCCCCTCTCTCTCCTATCCCAGGAATCCAGGCTGAGACAGAAAAGCGTCCCCACTCCAGCCCCACCCCTCACTGTGCACACACAAAGACAGGCTTCATTCCTGACACTCAGGCCTGAGACTCAGTCATCTGCCCCACCTGTGTGGGCACAGACCCCGCCCCACAGTCACATTCCAGGGGCCCCTGAGGCAGAGGGAAGGTTTCAGCTGTGACAAGGGAGGCTTTCACAGGCAGGGACAAATGCCTCTGGGCCATCACAGCTGAGGGTACAGCCAGGCCTTTCCCTTCAGCACCAAGGCTTCCTGAGAAGTAGGGAGAGTGGGGGTTTGTGGGTGCTGGAGGCCAGAACAGGATGGCTGGGGAGGGGGCAGAAGGGGGTCCCAGTCCAGGATATGGCAGCAGGGCTCTGGGGTCACATGTTCATAACCAACCTGAGACTTGCAGGAAAAGGAGGAAATAGCTCCTCCTTTGGGATTGCCACAGCCGTGATGGGGTCTCCAGCCTCCTTAGCAGCGTGCTGAGGACATTTAGCAACATGTGGGCATGGAACTAGTGTCCCTCACTTGCCCCTGTCACTCACAGGGTTGGGCAGCCCTCACCTCTCCACCAGGAAGAAGTGGGACTTCTTTCGGGGCCTCTTCCTCACCTCAAATTGGCCTCCGTTCCTGGCAGCTGAGCTGCAAACCACAGGAGCAGGGCCAGACCCACCCAAGGGCAGAGTTGTACCAGGAAGCTGGGACTTGGTTCTTTTGCTGGCCCAGGGCAGGCCCGAGGCAATCCAGTTTGGGGGGTCTGTGTGGGAGGTCTGGGTCACTGCTGGGTCCCATTCCAGGCCCTGGGCCCAGGTATGGGCTGGTGGGCGTTAAGGGGCTTCTGCAGGGCTTCCCCAATGAATGTGCTAGTACGTGCACACACACAACACCACTGACAGGTACAGCCTCCCGAGCAGGATGCCTGGCCCGAAATCCGCAGTGTCAGTAAGATGGAGAAATGTGTCAGGAGGAACTGCCCCTAGGGATACCCGGCCTGAGCCTTCATATGGAGCAAGACTGGAGTGTCAGCAAGACAGGCACAGGGAGCGTCAACTGCAGGAGACCGCCTGACAGGGGATGGCGCCATGGGCTAAGAATCAGGCAACTTAGGTTCTAGTCCTGGCTCTGCTATGTAGTTGCTGTGTGGCCTTGGACAAGTTACTTAACCTCTCTCAGCCTACTTCCTAATCTATAAGATGCAGCTCATAATAACTACCTTTTAGGACTGTTTTAGATTCAATGGCACATATTAGGTGTTCAATACACATTAATTTCACTCAGATACCTCAACCCCCAGGGAGCAGAGTAGAAAGAAAACTAAATCTGGAAGCAAAAACAATTTCAAATCCCACCTTTGCCATGCATTAGAGCAGTTACCTGTGGAACAAACCACTTCCCCTCTCTGAGCCTCAGTTTACCTCCGTAAAATGGAAGCAACACTTCTTTCACAAGGTTATTTTAAGGGCCGAGTTAAATAAATGAAGACTTCTGCAAACAGGAATTACCATTACAGTCAAGGTATGTGTGTATCCTCCCCTCCCTTTCCCGGGACAGAGTAAACTTTGGTTCAAATAAAACCTAAACAGGGCCAGGGCCTGACGCATCTCTCCATGGGCTGAAATAACAAACCAAACGTCCTTCCTCCCTTGAACCATAAGATTTTATTGCCAGGTCAGGGGAAGCACGGGGGATAAGGATCCCTTCCTTCCCATCTCCTCACTCAGGAGACACCCTCCAAAGAAGAGCAGAAGCCCCGGGCCTGCTGCCTTCTCAGAGGACCTTGGAGGCGGACAGGTTGTTGTAGCGATCTTCCTGGTCCTCCAGCAGGCTGCGGTAGGTGGCGATCTCCTGCTCTAGCCGCGACTTGACGTCCAACAGCCGCTGGTACTCCTGATTCTGCCGCTCACTGTCAGCCCGCACATCGCCCAGCTGGGCTTCAATACCGCTGATACGCGCCTGGATCTCCGCCAGCTCAGCTCCAAAGCGCGCCTCCGTTTCTGCCAGTGTGCCTTCCAAGCCGGCTTTCTGAGGGTGGGGGGAGACGGGTATGACTCGGCAGAGCCTGGTTCCCAGAGATGGCATGGGCATAGCCACCAGCCAGGCTGCCCTAGGCTGCTGCAAGGGCATAAGTGTGCATGGCACAGGGAACCAGGGGACACGTACCATGCTCAGTTGTGACTGCAGCTCAATCTCAAGACCCTGGAGGGTGCGCCGCAGGTCACTGACCTCGGTGTTGCTCATCTGGAGCTGCTCCCTATGGCCAGCGACCTCCCGGTTCAGTTCTTCAGTCTGCAGAGAGAGGAGGAAGAGGGAATAAGAGAAGGAAGAGGGAATAATACACGAGGCCAACCTTCGAGTAGGGAACACCGAGCCCTCTCTCCTTGCCAACCCCCAAAGCACGCCTGCTTCCCTCTGCGTACCTGGCTGGTGAACCAGGCTTCAGCATCTTTCCGGTTCTGCTCGGCCATGACCTCATATTGGCTTCGCATGTCACTCAGGATCTTGGCGAGATCAGTGCCCGGAGCCGAATCCACCTCCACACTGACCTGGCCTCCCACTTGGCCCCTCAGCACACTGAGTTCCTGAAAAGATACAACAGACATGAGCATGTCAGGACCCAGCCCCCTCTGGAACTGGCCCAGGTCACTCCCCCACCCTCCAGGCCAAAGGGGCTTAGTTTTCAGGCGCAGACCTAGTAACTAGCACTGGGGGACAGACTGGGTCATCACTGATCCCTTTTGGAACCCTGGGATCCATGACCCACACCCAGGGGCATGGTGAGGGTGCGCCAAGTGTTACCATGGTCAGAGGACACAGAATAAAAGAGTTTTCAGCCCTGGGAGGTTAGGGAAGGATGGAAGAAAGGCCCAGCTTGAAACCCACCTCCTCATGGTTCTTCTTCAGGTAGGCCAACTCTTCCTTCAGCCCTTCGATCTGCATCTCCAGGTCGGTCCTGGCCAGGGTCAGCTCATCCAGCACCCTGCGCAGGCCGTTGATGTCGGCCTCCACGCTCATGCGCAAAGCCTGCTCCGTCTCAAACCTTTCAGAAAAAATAGTTGCAGCCAGGCAGAGTTTTCTCTGCATCTCTGAAGACTTCCCTATCTCCCCAGAGTTCAGGAGTCCACAGGGGGCTTAGCTTCAAGCCAGCTAGGCTAGGTGAGGGCAGATTCCAAACCCTCCAACCCCCACCCCGATCCTGGCTTCTGCAGCCGCCAGGGCAGAGACACTCACTTGGTTCGGAAGTCATCTGCAGCCAGACGGGCATTGTCGATCTGCAGGACAATCCTGGAATTCTCAATGGTGGCACCAAGAATCTGGAAGGCAGAGGCAGAGGTTGGCACCAGTGCAGCACACAGGCGCTGCCCACTCACTTTCTTCCCAGAGGAGAAAGAGGAGCAAATGAATATGCCCCTGCTCCCTAGACACCAAAGCCCTGGCCAACATCTGCCGCCCACTGGCCCACTCTCTGGGAGGCCTTGGAAACAGTCCCTGCCCAGGAGCTGGGGCAGGAGGAAACACTGGAGCCAGGGGGGCACAGGCAGGGGAGGCCAGGAAGGCAAGGGAGGAAATCTCTAAGACCTGTGCGCAATGAAACTCTAAATGGCCTGAAGGGGGTCTATAAACCACACCCGGGGAGACTTTGTCCATACTTTTGTCTATAACCACCCACTACCCAAAGCACATTTTGCCTCCAGGGAAAGAAGCCCACTTGTTGAGTATCTTTTATGTGCCAGGCACTTTGAATCTCATCTTTGATGGCCTCTGGATCCTCACTGCTAGGTCAGTGGGTACTCCAATCTTATAGAGGTAGAAACTAAAGTTCAGGATGATGCCTTATCCGAGTTCACCCCAACCTGAGGTCTTTCTGACCTGAGGGGTGCCTTCACAATTGCCAGCTTATCATTGATTAAGGTAACTGGGTTGTTTTTCAAAAAGCAGGTCATCACTCATTAGTCAATGCACCAGGTGGTGATTGTTGGTTTTTTGGATTTTTTGGTCTTTTTTTGGAGACAGAGTTTCACTCTGTTGCACAAGCTGGAGTGCAGTGGCACGATCTCGGCTCACTGCAACCTCTGCCCCCCGGGTTCAAGCAATTCTCCTTCAGCCTCCTAGGTAGCTGGGACTACAGGTGCATGCCACCATGCCCAGGTAATTTTCTTGTATTTAGTAGAGTGGGGTTTCACCACATTGCCCAGGCTGGTCTCGAACTCCTGAGCTCAGGCAATTCGCCTGCCTCAGCCTCCCAAAATGCTAGGATTACAGGCGTGAGCCACTGTGCCCAGCTGAGTGCATAGCTTTTAATGCAACATAACAGGCTATAAAATATCAGAGGGGATTTCCTCTAGTATGGAGAGAGTTGTTTCACCCATTTGTGTGTGTGCGTGTGCACAAACACACACAGGTTAGAAAAAGAAGGCATTAGGGTGTCTAGTAAAATGTACTTACTGTCTGTCACAATTTTTTTTTCCTTTTTGGAGACAGGGTCTCACTCTGTTGCCCAGGCTGGAGTGGCACTGATCACATATGACTCACTGCAAGGCACGTGCCACCATGCCCAGCTAATTTTTTTTTTTTTTTTTTTTTTTTGAGACAGAGTCTTACTCTGTCACCCAGACTGGAGTGCAATGGCACAACCTCAGCTCACTGCAGCCTCCACCTCCTGGGCTCCAGCGATTCTCCTGCCTCAGACTCCCAGGTAGCTGGGATTACAGGCACCCACCACCATGCCTGGGTTTTTTGTTTTTGTTTTTGTTTTTGAGACAGAGTCTTGCTCTGTTACCCAGAGTGGAGTGCAGTGGCACAATCTTGGCTCACTGAGCCTCTGCCTCCCGGGTTCCAACGATTCTCCTGCTGCGGGTTGCTGAGATTACGGGGACACGCCACCACGTCCAGCAAATTTTTGTATTTTTAGCAGAGACAGGGTTTCATCATGTTGGCCAGGCTGGTCTCAAACTCCTGGGCTCAAGCAATCCTCCCACCTTGGCCTCCCAAAGTCCTGGGGTTACAGGTGTGAGCAACAGTGCCCACCCCTGTAGGTCACAATTGTACAAGTGTGTAAAGCACTGGTTTTGTTGGTTGTTGACATCTCTAGCTCTTCCTCCTGGTCTGTGGGTCTGGGTTTATGCCACGAGTACAGCACTGGAAAATATTTTGGGGATCTGTATTGGGAGACCCAGCGTGTAAATGTCCCATGGCTTCTGATAAATGTCTTCACGACCCAATAAATTTCTCCTTCTCTGTGGGTGCAGACCAAGCCCTACCCCACAGGCCCCTTCGAGTTTCCCTGTAAGAGCCTGTGACGCAGATCCGTTCTTTCCCTGACAGGGAGCTGCCTCTGTACCGGGTCCTCCCCAGCAGAGGTTTACCCAGCATCCCTCCTTTACCCCGCGCAGGGGCCACAGCCGGATCTCCCATTCTTCCTAGAGGAATGGGCCCCAGGGCGGGAGAGTGGGAGGAGGCCAAAGGCTCGGCGCGAGGTACACCAGACCCTTGCAGCCAGAGAAACGGAATGCAAGAGGCCCCATGCTGCGGTCGGAGGGGCAGGACTGGCCCCGGGTGCACCAGATCACCAAAGCCAAACTCTTGCATCTTCCTGCGGCAGCGCAGCCCCTGGCCTAGACCTCTGGGCACTCCACAGCCGGGTCCCATCTCCTCCCACTCTTCGGACCTCCGTGTTCCCAGGCCTAGCCGACCCGCGCCCCTTCTCCCTCCCGGCGCTCCAACCTCGCCCCCCGCCCCGCAGCCTCCAGAGGCCCCACCCACTTACCTGCCCCGCCCAGTTCCCTCCCCTTTCCACCACCCCCGCCTCCGCATCCCGCCCCGAGGTCCTGCTCCCCCACCCCGCCTCCTGCCCCCCTTTTCTCGGCCCCACCTGCAGGCCCTCCCACGTCCTAACGGGCTCCCGCCCGCCGCCCCGCCTGGGACTTCGCCCGGCCCGCGGGGCTGGGTTTCCGCGGCAGGTGCACTTCGTGCGGCCAGACCTCCGCCCACCTTATCCCGCAGGTCCTGGATGGTCTTGTAGTAGTGGCTGTAGTCGCGGGAGGGCCCGGGCCCCTGCTTCTGGTACCAGTCGCGGATCTTCACCTCCAGCTCGCCGTTGGCCGCCTCCAGGGCGCGCACCTTGTCCAGGTAGGAGGCCAGGCGGTCGTTGAGGTTCTGCATGGTGAGCTTCTCGTTGCCCGCCAGCAGCCCGTCGGAAGCGGCCAGGATGCCGCCATAGCCGCCGCCGTAGCCCCCCGAGGAGGACGAGGACACGAAGCGGGCGGAGGACACCGACACGCCGCGGCCGCCGGAGCCCCCGTGTATGCTGGGCGCGCGAAAGGCGACACCCGGCCCGAAACGCACAGAGCCGCCGCCCAGGCCCCCGAAGGACGACGTGGACGACGACTGGCGATAGCTGTAGGAAGTCATGGCGAGGCGGAGCACGGACGGAGCGACCCTGGTCCCAGAGGCTGCGATCACGGGAGGCGCGGCGAGGCCCTCACCGGGCGCCTTTTATGCCAGGGGCCGGGAAGTGGGGCGGGGAATGGGGGGAAGGGAGGAATGGTGTCAGGGGTGGATATCTGAGCCCTGAGGAATTTGCAGGCTCCTGAGAGCAAATACGGGCGCTCTACCCATTGGTCAATTTCTGGCGGCTCTGCCCGCAACCCTCTCCTCCCAGAGACCAGAGGCCCCTGCCACCCAGAGCTGCCCCACCCCGATCCGCGCAGAAGCTCCCACCCACACTCACCCACTCTGGCTCTGCAGACCCTCTTCTGGGCTTTCCGCCATCAGGGACGTACTTAGACACCCACGTTCTGACCCTCACCCTTTAAGATCACCCAGAGTTTGACACCCACTGGGAATTACAGTCCCACTGGGGTCATATTCCTACACACCCTGACACAGTGATTTTGGTTTTGGTTTTGTTTTTTTGGAGATGGAATCTCTCTCTGTCGCCCAGGCAGGAGTGCAGTGGTGTGACCTCAGTACACTGCAGCCTCCACCTACCGGGTTCAAGCAATTCTTCTGCCTCAGCCTCCGAAGTAGCTGGGATTACAGGCACCCACCACCATGCCCCGCTAATTTTTTTATTTTTAGTAGAGATGTCATTTCACCATGTTGACCAGGCTGGTCTTGAACTCCTGAACTCAAGTGATCCACTAGCCTCAGCCTCCCAAAGTGCTGGGATTATAGGCGTGAGCTACCACACCCAGCCCCAGTGATTAACCATTCAGAGCGCTCCCTCTAGAACGCTGTTAGGAGCTCCTGCTTGCGATCCTAACCAGTCCACCCTCCACAAAGCGCGTTCACAGATTCCTGCACTCCACTGGAAAGTAGAGCCCGCTTCTTGGGAACAGAACCCGCTTCTTGGGAACACCCATGCCCAACTCCCCTTTAGTCCCCTCTGGCAAAGGCCTGCCATTTCCGGATGAGGGCACTCTGAGCTGCAGGAACCCAGCCCTCCCAAGACAAAGCTGCCTCACCCTGCTGTGACTACTCAGTGCCCCAAGGTGACAATAGGCTCCGGAGAACAGCTGCAGGGAGCGGTTCTGGCAGCCTGCACCTTTGCAACGCCAAGCTCAAGCCTGACTATCACATGGGGGCTAATCCCCACTCTGGAAATCTCAAAGCCCGCTCGTCCCTGGCCACCAGGATAACCCCCTCCCTTCCATCCCCCAAAGCATGCATTCATTCAACCACACGCATATTGGGCTGCTTTAATGTTTCCAAGATGAGAAAGCAGAGCCTGGGAGAGGCCAGTAACTTGACCATGAGGCATTTAGCATCGGCCACTGAAAGGCAAAAATGAGATGGAATCCCTGCCCTCCTTCGTCAGAGGGCTGCTGAATGCATGTCCTCATCCTTGTATGAAGATGAGTGCATGAATGAGCTGGGGGGAGCAAACAAGGTGCCCAGGCACAAGGTAAGGATTTTGACAATAGAGACGAGACCTTCCTCCCCACACAGCCCCAGCCCTGCTCTGTTCAACAGCTCCACCCACCGTTTTTTATCTTTTTGGAGGGCCAGGCCCACTGCCAGGCACTGCAGGGCACTGCAACAACCTCAACCCTGTTCCTGTCCCCACTGACCCCACCTGTCTCCAGAACTGTCCCCAGGGTTCCTTCTTGTCTTTATGGCAGAGCATTCACCCAGGCTTGGAACAGAGGCCCCCCTGAGAGGGTGTTAAGGAAGACAGCCCAGTCCCTGCCCATCTCCAGGCCTCAGTTTCCCCTCATGAAAAGAGGGACATCCCAGCTCAGCCCTCCTCTCTGTGTGTTATCACCTGGGTTACCTGTGACTGATGGAGACTTGTCTCTGACCTCAGAAACCTAAGTCCCCAGCAAACTTTCTTTTAGCAGCCAACTCCTCCTGGAACTGGGGCAGGAAATCCCATAAACACACAGCCCTAACCCACCAGGAATGGCTGTCAGCCCTCAGGAAGGCCAGTCTGAGACTGTTTAACTAGGGAATCGGTTGCAGGGAGACTGGAGGTCTTTGGAGAGCTCAAGGGGAAGAAAGGGGAACCCAAGACTGGCCATAAAAGCCAGTGCCCTGGGACTGGTCTGCTGTGAGTCACTCCCTTATCTGGCCCTGAGGAGGAGGCCTGCTCCTTGTTAGGGGTAAGAGGAGATTGGCCAGATAGTTGCCATGCACACCAAACCCCACAGGCAGCTCTGTTTTTCTTGCCTGATAGGAGGCTCTGGGGAAGGATTTTGTACTAAAGAACAAAGAATGGAATCAACAGTTCTACTGGTAAAATTAAGGTATTCTGAGCTCCCTCACCTTCAGAGGTGCTTGGAGTCCCAGCTTCCTACTCTAAGACCATAAACAGAACAGTTGACTCTAGCGTAGCCCAGTTTGCAAAGCCTTTTCAGATCTCACTGGATCCTCACAGCAGCCCAGTGGAAAGGGTATTCTTATCTCCATTTTACAGATGCGAAGACAGAGGCTCTGTGAGAGGCAGTAAGTTGCCGAAGGTCCGTAGGCAGGAGTATCAGATTCCGGCTTCCAGCTTCTTTATCGTCAGCCAAGAGTGACGGAGGCCCTGCTCTCCCTTCCAGGGAAATCTCGGCCACAAAACAACTCCTTTGGGTGCCTTCCCTCAAAATTTTATCATGCCAGTTCCAAGGGCAGTCAACCCCAGACTGAACTGTGGGCTGGGCCAAGGAGAATACCTTGTTCCCTCTCTGTGGCCAGAAACAGTGCCTGGCCATGAGTTATGTGGCTTTTGGCACTTTCTGACTCATCAAGTACTCAGGAGAACCGTCTGTAGAGGCTGCCCTACCCAGAGATGAAATTGAGGGTCAAGCTGCTGCTCCCACTCCGGAGACGGTGCTCACAACAGGAGGCTCCTGTCGACCTCTGGCTTCAGGAGGGCAGAACCTGGCCAGAGGAGCACCCATCCAACGGTCATGTCTCCAGTCTCAGTTCTGGGGTCTGCAGAAGAGGGATACAGAGGGTTGGAAGTGATGGGTATGGAACAGTGAGCTCAAAGGAATCCCAGAGAGGATCCCGCCCAGCCTCCCCCAGCTTGACTCTATAGAACCCCAGCACCATGAGATCCCTGTGGGAAAAGAGGTCCCTGTCCAATAAGATCAGAAACTCTGCTCTCTCTGCCTCTTTTGGAGTTTCACAATGCACAGTACCAGAAGCCCTGGAAACCTCAGTCCCTCATTTGTAAAATAGAGACGACGATAATGATGATGACGATGACAATACCTATTTCAGAAGTTTGCTTCAAGTAATAAATGTAATGGTGCTGGTAAAAAGTTTATCACAGCGTCTGGCAAATAGTGAGCACTCAAACAGCATTAGAATTATTATTTTATTATTATTATATACTTTTATTGTTATATAGTATTTGTTACTATAATTTTGGCTACAAGTGTTACTATTTAACTGTCTTTTTTTTTGAGACAGAGTCTTGCTCTGTCGCCAGGCTGGAGTACAGTGGCACGATCTCGGCTCACTGCAACCTCCAACTCCCTGGTTCAGGCTATTCTCCTGCCTCAGCCTCCCAAGTAGCTGGGATTACAGGCATGGGCCACCACACCCAGCTAATTTTTGTATTTTTAGTAGAAACAGGGTTTCATCTTGTTGGCCAGGATGGTCTCGATCTTCTGACTTCATGATCTGCCTGCCTCCGCCTCCTGAAGTGCTGGGATTACAGGCATGAGCCACCGCACCTGGCTCTATTTAACTTTCTTTAACCAGTATTTCCCAAACATACTGGACCATGGAATCTTTAAATATCTATTAATAACCCACAAATTACAGAAAAAGCCAATCCAGTCCCAGGATGCTCAGAGAGGTAAAGTGACTTTCCTGGGGTCACATGATGATTCAGTCGGCTGAACTGAGGCAGATCTGGGATTCTTTCTGACTCCTAACACTGAGGGTGAGGCCCTCTCCGCATCTCCACTCAGACATACGCAAGAAGCTTCTTACCCTTCAGCAGATGCAGATGGTTCCCAGAGCGGAGAGGTTAAAGGTAGGGCAGTTCTCATCATCCCACGGGAAATGGGATAGTGGTTGGAGGCCACAAGAAAGAAGCCAGGGGCGAGAGACCTAGTCTTTGGACAGAATGAAAAACGCTGTGATAATGACAACAAGAATAATGGTGACTAAGGTGATACTAATACAGTAGATGATCATACCCAACATCTACTGGGCCAGGCTCCATGCTAAACACTCTGCATATATTATCTCAGTGAACCATGATGATTAAGTATTACTGTCCCCATTTTACAGTCAAGAAAACTGAGGATCAAAACGCTTTGTCCAAGGTCACACAGGTAAGTAGTGGACTGGGTATTTCGGCCAAACTTTAACTTCCTCAAGCCACAGTCCCAATCACTAAGGCTGCCCTCCCCTCACGGGATAGGGGTCAAGGTGCCTTCTTCTGCTGTCCTGGAGAAAGAGCCATCAAGTTGGGGAAGGCATTGTATCATCTGCCCAGATCCCAACTTGCCCTGCCTGCTCCGATACACAATTATTTGTTTGGTCAGTCAGTGGGGCATTCAAGCAAGTTTCTTCCAAGTTGAGCCTAGCTGAGGAGAAAGACTTGTGTCCATGAGCAAAGCAGAAGGCTCTGTTATAATCTGAAGGAAAGGAAAGGTACATGCGTGGAAAACTTCATGAGCTTGCATGTCCCGTCGATTAGTGGCTCCTTACCTGAATGCCCTCCCCTTCCCCAGGGACCACCAGCACAAGGTACTTCCTCGCCCGCTCCTCTGTTCATTCACTGAACATGCATCAAGTGCTGCTTCTGTGCTACTCGTGCTGCCAGAGGCTGGAACACAGAAATAAATATAAACATTTCCTGCCTCTTAAGAGCCCGACAATCTGGTAGGGGGAGTATAGAAACGTATTAGCTTTGGTGAAATATGGTAGGTTCAATAGCTACATCAATTTTCACTCCTTCCTAAAACCCTGCTATGATGACAGTTAAGGAGTCTTTTAAGAGAACGGAAGAAGAGGCAGGGCACAGTGGCTCACACCTGTAATGCCAGCACCTTGGGAGGCTGAGGCAGGCAGACTGCTTGAGGTTAGGAGTTCAAGAGCAGCCTGGGGAACATGGCGAAACCCTGTCTCTACCAAAAATGCAAAAAATTAGCTGGGCATGGTGGTGTGCACCTGTAGTCCCAGCTACACAGGAGGCTGAGGTGGGAGGATCACTTGAGCTTGGGAGGTTGAGGCTGTAGTGAGCCAAGATTGTGCCACTGCACTCCAGCCTGGGTGACAGAGCAAGACCCAGCAGGGAAGGAGGGAAGGAGGGCAGGAGGGAGGGAGGGCGGGAGGGAGAGGACCAAAGATGAGAAAATGAGAAATTTCAACAAAAGCTTTAAAGCTCAAAAATGGTAACACAGAAGATGAGAGAAAGCTGAAACCTAGGGTTTGGGGGATTAGGAAGGAGTCAACAGAGGGGAGGGCAGGAAGCCCATGAGAGGCAAGCACATTCTCAACATACTCCAGAGAAGCTCAGGAGACTGGCCTGGGGAACATGATGAAACCCTGTCTCTACCAAAAATGCAAAAAAAATGTGTTCCTCTCGAAGTCTGTGGTGCAGCCTGGGGATCTTAAGCAGGGCTGGCTGGAAGTCTCCGTCAATAGCACCAGGCCCCGTCCCAGACCCCTACCCAACTAAGGCAGCCAGGGGAAAACCTCTCCCCAGTCCAGGAGAAGACAGGAGATTTACTTTTCCTTATTAGACTGGCCTGCTCACAAGGTTTGATGAAGTCAAGTGTAGGCCAGCTGTGAGCAAATGAACCTCCTCAAACACGTTGGTGGAGGGGTGGGTTGTGGTAACCACTCTTCAGGGCAATTTGACAATGTCATCATTTTTTTTAACATTCACACACCCCATGAGCCATCAGTTCCACTTTTCATGTTCAGCTGAAAGAAACGCTGGCCAGTGTATTGAAGAAGACAGATCAAAGGATGCCCCATGCAGCATTGTTTGCTGTAGTGCAGACAGAAACCATCACAAATGGCGGGAGATGTTCAGTAACTACGTAACATCCACGCTGTGGAGGACTAGAAATTACTATAAATTAAGTGGAGCGAATGATGACAGTGAATAGTGACACTGAAAACCCTAAAGAAACTGTTGTTGGGCTGGGCATGGTGGCTCACGACCGTAATCCCAGCACTTTGGGAGGCCAAGACGGGTGGATCACCTGAGGTCAGGAGTTCAAGACCAGCCTGACCAACAAGGTGAAACCCCATCTCTACTAAAAATACAAAAAATTAGCCAAGCGTGGTGGTGAGTGCCTGTAATCCCAGCTACTCAGGAGGCTGAGGCAGGAGAATCGCTTGAACCCGGGAGGCAGAGGTTGAAGTGAGCTGAGATCACACCATTGCACTCCAGCCAGGGCAACAAGAGTGAAACTCCATCTGAAAAACAAACAAAAACAAAAAAAACCAGTTGTTGGGTACAGTAAATCCAGTGGGAGAGCAACACACTTCACATGATAAATTCATGTCAACATACACTCAAAAGACGACTTATTGCTAAGGTCCATATGAATATGTATGACTACGTGCATAGGTAAGGAAGGAAGCTGATTGAAGGATGGTAGCCAACAGGAACCTAAGCGTGATCTCTATGGTTTCAAGTTTTATAAGAATGTATTTATATATTTCTTGGTAACTAAAACAAGCAATTTCTTAAGTAACACTAAACCACAGACATTTAGAACTACCTAATTTAATACAGTCAACACCCTCTTCCCCTCCCTACACTCACCGCTGACATTGCCGTCTCTGCTCTTCCACGCCAACCCTAGCCTTGAACTGAGAAATGAGAGATGAAGTTTTGGAAGAGAGAGAAGTAGATGTGGGGAGAAGAGAGACCCTGAAAAGATTTCTGTGCTCCTGCCCCCACCCCTGGGTCCACCAGGCTAGTTTTACTTCTTTATGAAGCAAGAAGGCGGAAAGGGACAAGAAGAACTCTGGAAGAGTGTGAGTACAGGGAGAGCTCCCTGTGGCCGTAACTCAGGAGAGCCCCCCCCCCCAACTCACTCTGGCTCTCCAGGGATCCATGGTCTGGAAGCATCTGGAGTTGGCCCCCCTGGGTGTCCTCGCAACAGGCAACGAGGCTCTCCCAGGTGGTGACGTGGACCTGTGGGGCTGGAGCTGCTGGCAGAGCAGAGGGTGCTCTATGCAAGCCAGCAACCACCTTGTGGGCACATGCGAGGCATTCCCCCAGGGACTCTCTGAAACAACTGGAGGATCTTTCCGGGTGCTGGAGTGGGAGCCACCAAGTGGGCCATCAGGCTAGAGCTATTGAGCCCGTAGCATTTATGCCTCAAACCAATCAATATGAGTAAGTATGTAGACGGTCTGAGTGATGTCTGCCTGGGGGAATGGAGAGCTGTTTAATTACAGAGGCAAGAAGCTGACGGACCAGTAGGCATTTCTCAGGCAGAAAAGTAAAGAGAACGGGGCCTGGAAGAGCTGAGAAATGGGCCCAGCTTGGGAGACTACCGGCAATTCAGTGTGGTTGGCCATGGCAGGAGGAGCGTGGGGGTGCACTGAGGACAAGGTCAGCTGTTGTCGGGGGCGGGCTGTAAGCAAGGCAGTGGAGTCATTTTCATCAGTGATTGGGATGTGAGTTCTGTATGGTGAATGGGTTGATGTGTCAAGGGAAGCAGGAATGATCAGGGATACAGAACCCAGTTTAGGATCTTTCAAAGTAGTCCAAGCTAGGTCAGGCATGGTGGCTCACGCCTATAATCCCAACACTTTGGGAGGCCAAGGCTGGTGGATCACAAGGTCAAGAGATTGAGACCAGCCTGGCCAACATGGTGAAACCCCGTCTCTACTAAAAATACAAAAATTAGCTGGGTGTGGTGGTGCACGCCTGTAGTCCTAGCTACTCGGGAGGCTGAGGCAGGAGAATTGTGTGAATCTGGGAGGCAGAGACTGCAGTGAGCCGAGATTGTGCCACTGCGCTCCAGCCTGGCAATGGAGTGAGACTACGTCTCAAAAAAAAAAAAATAGTCCATGCTAGAGATGAGCGGGTCTGAGCCTAGTCATAGTGGTGGGAGGGAGAGTAAAGGACAGAGACAAGACATGCCGTTATGACCTGATGACAAATGGAAGTGATGAAAGAGGGGGCCCCTGCACAATGCTCTGCTGTGTGCCAGAGATGCTGGCCGAGTTGTGGATCGTCTCAGCTTACCAAGACCCCTGCCACCACCATCCCCCAGCCCCAAGACCCATGCCTTCTCTTGGGGAACCCTACTCTTGCCCACACGAGGAAGAATCCTATTCACTGTCTTGAAGAGCCTGGCGGCCAGGACCGGGCAGCACTGGCCGAACCAGGAGCAGCCCAAAGCCGTACGCGGGTCAGGAGGCTGATGCTCTCAGGACTGGAGGCTCCCACAGCCCAGGTTTGGCCATTTCTGCTGCAGCTCATCTCAGTCGCTTTCCGAGAAGTGGAAACCCAGGAAATGGGGAGGGCAGGGCGGGTGAGCTGGGTCAGGATGGCCCCTGGTGTTCCTCTCTAAGTCCTCAGGGAGGAAAAACCAGCCTGACCGGAACCAGGGCAGATGGTGGGGGTGGGGAGGGAGAGCTGAGTCCTGCAGGGAATAGTCCCAGGTCCAGGGGCCAGCTTTCCCCCTTCCCCTCCCCCTGCCACATTCCACACCCTGGGAAGACAGGGGCCTGGCCTCCTCCTCACTCCCTCTCCCTGGAGGGGAGTACGTGAGCAAGCTCAGGCTCACTCCACACCAGGAGGCCACCCCACCCGCCTTAGCCAGGGGTACGTCTCTTGGCGTTTGCCCTGCTCTGGTCAATGTGGGCCTCATTTGACCCTTCTGCCCCACCTCAAGCTGTGGCCCATTCCATCTGGACTAGGGCAGGGAGAGTGCCAGACACAGGACAGAAAGAAAATGTCCCGGTGCCTGCCCGAATTCCCAGCCCCTGAGAGAGGGCACCCGGCTGGTCCCCCGCTCCCTTCTGGGTGGCAAACTTCCCTCCCATCAGGACCCTGGTGGGCTGTGGGGGTGATGCTGCCTCCCTCAAGAACAGATGCTGGGCCGTCCCAGGTGAGCAAGACCCCTCCACAGGCAAAATCCTTCCATTCCAAACCCATCTGATCCCACGACTCCTAAGGAGAAACTTCGGCTCTTACTCCCCTCACCTGGGAAGGTTCCCGTCCAGAAACTCAAACTGTCCTCCTCCTCGGATGCAGGGGTCTTGGACACTGTGAGCATTTTCACTAACACCCGCTGTGTGCTGGAGGCCACCTCCACCCAGCACAGGCCAGAGCATTCTCCCTGCCCACCTGCCTTCTCCCTTTACCTGGATGGCAGCCATGACAGCACCTCTCAGTTCCAATGGCATGGGCGTCTCCTCCCCGAGATGTCCACCCTGACCCACTCAGGCTGGGTCCACGTTCCCACCCCCACCCACCCGCCCAGCACACACCACAGCTCTGTCTCCCCATCTAGACTTTGAGCTTCTGTATCTAGCCCCAGGGCTGACTCCAGCGTTAGTAAACATTTAATGATTATTTATGCCAGAACAGAGCCTTCTCCCAAAGCCCTTTTATTTTTTTCATTTAACACCAGTTACGGTCCACCCTCTGTGTGCCAGGCACCTTCTAGACTCTGGGCTTCAAGAGCAGGCCAGTCAAAAGCTGCCTGCCCTCCTGGGGCTTTCATTTGGGGGTCAGGGGCAGAGTAGCAAAGCCGGGGAGGGGGTCAGCAGGGAAGGCCACTGAAGGGTGATCAGGGAAGGCCTCTCTGAGGAGGTGACGCATGAACAGAGACATGAATGAGGCAAAGGAGCCCCCAGATCCCCAGGGAAGATTATTCCAGGGCAAAGGCACAGCAGAGGCAAAATCTCTAAGGAAGAAAGAGCTTGGTCTGTTCAGGGAACACTGAGCAGGCCCAGTGGTTAAAAGGGGTGAGCCAGGATGAGGGCGTGCAGGAGACAAGCCCAGGGGAGGCCAGGACAGAGCAGTCAGTGTCTGCAGGCTAATGGAGGCGCTAGGTTCTATCCTGAGAGTAATGGTGCTTTGAGCAGAGGAGCACTGGGAGGCCCTCCCCGCCCCTGGCTGCTCCCTGCGGAATAGACTCTGGGGCCCAGAAAGCCAAGGATCTGGTAAGAGGCTCTCGCAGAGTCCAGGTGAGAGACACTGGGGGCTTGTTCTGGGGAGACATCAGAGGAACTGTGGCCTGGTGCAAGGAATATCCCAAGGGCAGAGCCAACAGGTCAGGCTGGCAGATTCGTGGGGAGGACCTGGGAAGGAGAGAACCTTGCATGGCTCCTGGTTGAGGTGTGAGCCTGGCATTTGCACTGCAGTCGGGAAACTGGTCTGGGATGGTAGTTGATCTGATCCCCCTCCAGAAGGACAGGAATCACACCCGGGGTCCTCCTGTATCTGTGTTGGAAGGAGTCCTGCCAGAATTAGGTTCTACTAACCAAGCACTGACTGTACCCCGATCTCTGCCAGCGCTGACGCCCACGGAGGAAGGGGAAGGACAAGGGCTGTGTCCGCCTGGGCCCTGCCTTCACAGACGGAGCCCACAGTTAGGGGTTGGGATGAAAGAGGTGACTTTCTTTTTTTCTTGAGACAGAATCTTACCCCATCACCCAACTGGAGCACAGTGGCGCAATCTTGGCTCACTGTAACTTCTGCCTCCCAGGTTCAAGCGATTCTCCTCCCTCAGCCTCCTGAATAGCTGAGATTCCAGGCACCAGCCACCACGCCCAGCTAATTTTTGTATGTTTAGTAGAGACAGCGTTTCACCACATTGGCCAGGCTGGTCTCAAACTCCTGACCTCAAGTGATCCACCCGCCTCAGCCTTCCAAAGTGCTGGGATTACAGGTGTGAGCCACCGTACCCAGCCAAGAGAGAGACAATTTCCAGTGAAGATCTGTGTTTTCCACATTTTCAAAAAAGCAACAGTGAGCGTGTCTCACCTCTATCATGAGTCGAGGGGAGTGCTTATGATTTTCAAATTCTGACTCATTCCAGGCTCCACTGGATTTAGGCTGGCAAGCGGGGCCTTGCAGCCTTGAGGCAGGGGTGGTCAGGTTAGTGAGTTTCCGGACCAGCTGAGCAGGGGGTGCGGGGAGAAGGGGCATTCCTGAGAGCGGCTGGAAGGAGGTTCAGAGCTGCTCTGGAGACAGGATGCTGAGGCCTGGCTCCTCCTGGCTCCAGCCAGCTGCAGAATAAACACTCATCAGGCAAAACCCACAGAGAATCGCATAGCAAAATGGGCTGCCGGGAGCTGGGAAGACCAGGAATGCCCGGGCATGGGGGCTCTGGGGGAGATAAGGGAGACAGGGGAGATCCCCTTTGCCTCAAGGAAGAGCAGCTGACGCCTGACCCCATGACAGGGGCCTGGTATCTGAAGGGCTTTCTGAAGTCAGTTGAAAGGGAACAATACCCCACCCCAAAGACACACACACAGGGTGTTAACAGAAGGCAAACCTCACGGGCTCCCTCAGGCACCTCGCTTCCATTCCAGGCAGGAACTACCCAGTGCCAGCATCAGCCCTCATCAGGATGTCCAAGCACCAGCCCGAGGCCTGCCAGCGGTGCCAGCACCAGGGGGGCACAGGGATGCACCAAGGAACCACAGCACCAGGAAGTGTCTCCTGCCCTCCCCTGGCTCAGACCTGCCAAGACCCCTCCCCCTCCAGTGGAATGTGCTGGGGTGGGAGAGGGGAGTGCTTCCTCCAAAGGCCTTGCCTGGGATTAGGGCTGGAGGCTGTGGGGATGAAAAGACCCACCAGAGATATCTGTCCTCGCTGGGTAAACATACAACCAGGGCCTGGCGCACACAAACCAAACAAACACCTCCCAACAGAGAGATCCACGTCTGGGGCTTCAGAAGGAAGTACTGGAGCATGAGGAGAAGAGAGGAGGTTTCAGGAACCCCAAGCTTCCCATTCCTGCCATGTCCACAGTACCTCATCCTTATCCTCACCTTGACTGCTAAGAAACATAGTAAGCATCTTCTTGGCCATGCGTGGTGGCTCACGCCTGTAATTCCAGCACTTTGGGAGGACAAGGCAGATGTATCACCTGAGGTTGGGAGTTCAAGACCAGTCTGACCAACATGGTGAAACCCTGTCTCTACTAAAAATATAAAAATTAGCTGGGCATGGTGGTGGGCACCTGTAATCCCAGTTACTCGGGAGGCTGAGGCAGGAGAATTGCTTGAGCCTGGGAAGTGGAGGTTGCAGTGAGCCGAGATCGAGCTACTGCATTCCAACCTGGACAACAGAGCAAGACTCCATCTCAAAAAAAAAAGAAACATAGTAAGCATTTTCTAAAAGCCCAGCAAGATGATTTAGACAAAACTCCTACACTTGTAGTGTGGGGGCATAGAATTCTTCTAGCCCAGAGATTTTCAAGCCTCTCCTGCTGAGCCCTAAGCGGAGAGGTGGGAACTGAGCGGATCTGCTGTGATCACCCACACTCACACACACTTACACACCTCACACAGTACGCGCACCCACCCACACATACATGCACACATGCACACAGATGCTCACATATGTGCTCACACACTCCCAGGCCTTCTTGCACATGCACTCACACTGCTTTTACATACCCAGCTTTCTGGGAGATTTTGCTTCAGCAAGGATTCTCCCTCTTTTAAAGCTCAAACACGTATGTTAGCCTATCTCTGGAAGTTTATATAGGTCAGAAAACTGAGACAGAGTTGGGCCTCAGCCTGCCTAAAGTCCCACAGCTGGTGTCCTGCTCACCCACCTGCAGGCAGGTACCCTGGACCCAGGATGTGTGTCCCCAGGGGATGACCTGAGCTCAGAGCAGAGAAAGAGGTAAACACTGCAGACTCCTGACAAAGAGGAGGGACACAGACCCAGGGCTGCTGGAACTCAGATGGAGGGCATGCTGAGTGAGGGAGGGAGGCCCGGGTAAGCAGGGAGGGCATCCTGAAGGAGGGGGCCCTGCACCGGGCCACAGTAAATGATGAGCCACAGTAAATGGTGCCTGGAGTGAGGACGTGGAGGTGGCAGATGGTGAGAAGTTCCAGTAAAAAAGAAAGATCCTATAAAAACAGGCCAAATGTATTGACCTCTTGCTCTATGCCTAACTCTGTTAGTATGTGGCATCCATGAACTTGTTTAAATCGTCAAAGCTCCCCTATGCTGTAGACACTGTCATCACTCCCATTTTGCCAACTAGGAAACTGAGGGCTACTAGCTTAAGCTGAGTTTGGTAAGGCACAGAGCTGGGATTTTAACCCACAAGGTCTGGACCTGCACCAAGCAGGCTAACCACTGTGCCGAAGGAAAACCGGGAGCAGAGGATGCAGAGCTGGTTCGGATCAGACAACAAAGGGCCTCGTAGGTCCAGCCACCAGATTTGATTATTTTTATTTTTTTCCTGCAGAAGCCAACAGTGATTGTTTAAGCCAGGAGATGACACATGCAAAATACCAGGTGAGTCAGGCAGCCAGGTGCAGGAAGCCCTGAGGCTGGAAACACAGGGCTTCCTGCATCTGGCTCACTCCTTCCCTCTGTTGCCCCCCAACATCATCGCCTTATCACCTCAAGACCCAAGGACCACGGCAGCCTCCCCCAGAGCTGACCTCCTCCGCAACTCAACCCAGCACCAGGCTCCTCTGTCTCAAGCCAGTTTTGATCAAATCCCCGCTCACAAATTCTTAGGGTCAGTCTGTTCTTTACAGCAGTACAGCGTGTGGTCCTTCCACCCTCAGGACAGAACCATGGGGAGGGGAGCCAAGGTTACTGAATCGAGTCTTTGTGGATGAACCTGCATCTTATTTAATAAGTCTGAATTTCTAATAAGTTCTCCAGGTGATTCTGAGGCTCACTGAAGTCTGAGAACCACTAGCCCAACGCATGAGATCCACGAACTATGGGAGAAGCACAAAGATAAAGTGGCTGAAAAAAGCCTAGCCTTGGGCTGGACCATTTACCTTCTAACAGAGGAAGTCCACATTAGCATAACTAAAGCTTGCAGTGTGAGGTAAGACACCTAGTTTTGCTGCTTTCTGTCTGAGTGACTCTGGGCACAGGTGATCAAAGCCTATCTCTGCAAAGCTGACAAATTGCCAAGAATTGTAAAGATCTAAAATTTTACTCTTTTCACAAGCTAAAAAGTTGTCCTGCCACAGTTTTATGGATGCTGGCAGAAGACACGAAACCCTGGGTCAGAGACAAAGAACTTTATTACTCACAGGCAGCAAGCAACTTGAGCTTTATGTTTGCAAAGAGCTGTAGATTCAAATCCCAGCTCTGTGCTTTACTAAACTAAGTTTAAGCAAGTAGCCCCCCACCCCCGCCCCCACCCAAGTACCATGAGGACAACACAAAGCTTGACCCTAGTATATGCAATGGGTTTTGCATCACAGCTGAGGAACTCCACACTCTGGGAAAACAAATTTTTTACAATGGGCTGCAAGCAGACCTGTTTGATCTTTGCTCCAGAGAGAAATATCGTTATTATTATACAGAACAGTAAAAAAAAAAAAAAAAAAATCTGCCTCTTTTCCAGAGGAAGATGCCATCTATATCTTCCAAGGAAGTTCGCTACTAACATGTCCTTGAAAAGACAGACCAGAACAAAAGCTGTCAGTGCCTCTGACTGCAAGATGTGCAGAAACACAAGAGATCCACAGACAGTTGCCTCCCCAAACAAATGGGAATATCAGTATTCATCTCTCATGAAGGTAACAAGCTGTAAAGCAGTTAATGCGAGAGAAAGTTCCTGGAAATATGAGGACAATTACAATATGAGGAGATAAGAACATGGAGGCAAAGAACTAGGGTGGAAGTGGAAAGTGATAAACTGAGAACATCTTGTAACACAATTTATAGAGACAATAAAGCAGGAAGATATTCACACCCTTATCACAGGGTGAAGGTTAATATCTTTAATATATATAAAGGGCTCCTACAAATAACAAGTAAGAGATCAACAACCATGCAGGAAAAAGGGCAAAGAATATGAGCAAACAGTTCCCAGAAAAGGAACTACGAGTTGCATTTAGACTTATGAAAACGTTCCACCTCACTCAAGAAGAGAAAAGCAAATTTAGGCTACCATGAAATCCCATGATTTACATGTCAGCTTGGTAAAGATAAAAAGGTTTGATGACTTACTATTTGTTGGGAATATGGGGAACTGGACACTCCACACATTGCTGGTAGTATGAAGTCTATGAACAGTCATTTCCAATATGTGTCAAAATCTGAAGCCAGGTATGGTGGCATGCACCTGTAGTCCCAACTACTCAGGAGGCTGAGGTGGGAAGATCGCTTGAGTCCAGGAGTTCAAGACTGCAATTAGCTGAGATTGTGCCACTGCACTCCAGCCTGGGAAACAGAGCAAGACCCTGACTCAAAAAGAATTTTTTAATATAATTCTTTGACCTATCAATTTATCTCACAGGTGTTTATTTTTCAGATGCACTTCTGCACATGTGCCAAATGACATGAAGTACTGGGAGACTCACTGCAGTGTTATTTCTAATAGCAAAAGGCCAGAAATGCCTAAATGTTCATTATAGGACGCATATGATAAATACATATGATACCCATGCAATAGAATATTGTGCCACCACCAAAAGGAATGAGGCAGCTCTGTATAGTATTGACAGGAAAGATGTTCAAAGTATTTTATTAAATGAAAATGTAAGATGGCACAGCAATGTAGAGAGTTTGCTAATATTTTTATGTGTGCGCCAAGGAAGAAGATATGCGCATCTATGTTTGTAATTGCATTGGTGTTTTTAGAAGAATACACAAGAAACTGAGAGCAGAGGATGCTTCTGGGAAGGGAGCTAGGAGATTGTATTCAAAGAACAGAGAGATTAATGTTTTATGAATATCCTTTGTGCTTTTAAAATGTTGTACTGAATTATGTATTACTTCTTCCCAAATATATATATAGTATATATTAAAATATAATAACAATGCATAGTATATAAAATATAGTATATGTTAATATATAATAACAATGTATACTATATAAAATATAGTATATATTAATATATAATTGCAATATTACATATAATATATAGCATATATTCTACATATTAATATATAGTCAATAGCTCTTACCAGCAACATGAGGGTTAAATGTCATGTGTCAGCCATCACTGCAGGGGACAGCCACTCAGCAGGTGGGGGGAGTTTTTTGTTTTGTTTTTTGGGTTTTTTTGTTTTTGTTTGTTTGTTTGTTGAGACAGGGTCTTGCTCTGTCACCCAGGGTAGAGTGCAGTGGTGTAATCCTATATAATATAATATATAAATATATATTATACATAATTATATATTACATAAATAATAATAGATAATATTACATACGTATTTGGGAAGAATTCATACATACATCATATCTATTTGGGAAGAATTCATACATGCATTTTATATATATATTTGGGAAGAAGCAATACATGCATTTTACATATATATATTTGGGAAGAATGAATACATGCATTATATATGTATATTTGGGAAGAATTCATACATGCATTATATATATATATATTTAGGAAGGAGTAATACTTGCATAATTCGGTACAAAATTATACATCTGTAAAAAAACAAAAGCTAAATTGGGCATTCAATCTGCCAAGCAGTTTGGGGAGCGCTGGGACCCCAGCCCTGGGCCCTGCAGGAGCTCACAGCCTCAGCTTCTCTGGATCTGCTAGCTGTAGACAGGCACTCTGAGCAGTTTCTTGCTTTGCCCAAAGCCATGCCCAGGAAACATCATTCATTCCCTCATTCACTAGTGTGCTGTGCATGGGCTCTGAGCCAGGCCCTGTACCAAATGCCGAAGTCAGAGATGAAAGAGACTCAGGCCTGGCCCCCAGCAAGCGCCCTGCAGATGGAAGACGGGAGAGTGGGGGAGGGAAAGATCTATAAAAATAACTACAAAACAGAAGCCCAGCAGTATAGTGTAGCAGGTAAGATTAATAAGTGACCATGTAGGAAGGCAGGGACAGGCCTGGCCTTCAAAAAGAGCCACACCTTGGGGTGAGAGCCACTCATTAGCCAGGCCCAGGTATTCACCTTCCTAAGCTCCACTTTCCTCCCCTATAAAACATGGACCTTAATCACACAGCGTGGCATGCGGTTTCAAGCCCAGGCCTGGGAGCCGGAGGGCCTGGGTTTCACTCACAGAGCCACCATTTTATTTTAAAGCCATGTCATGCAACGGCCGTTACCTCACCTGTCAGAGCCTCAGTGTCCCCGCCTCTCAAATGAGGCCAATAATACCAACCTCAGAGCGCTTGTGGGGGAGAAAAGGAACAATCAGGCGTGAAGCGCAGTGCCTGGGACTCCACAGAGTCCATAGCTATTACCAGCAACGTGAGGGCTAAATGTCATGTGTCAGTCACCACTGCAGGGGACCACCACTCAGCAGGTGTGGGTTGGGGGAGGCTTTTGTTTGGTTTTTGGGGGTTTTTTGTTTTTGTTTTTGTTTGTTTGTTGAGATGGGGTCTTGCTCTGTCACTCAGGGTAGAGTGCAGTGGCACAATCTTAGCTCACTGCAGCCTCAAACTCCTGGGCTCAACTGATCCTCCCATCTCAGCCTCCTCAGTAGCTAAGACTGCAGACTACAGGCACTACCATGCCTGGGCCAATGTTTTTTAGAGATGTGTTCTCGCTGTGTTGCCCAGGCTGGTCTTGAACTCTTGGGCTTAAGCAATCTGCCTGCCTTGGCCTCCCAAAGTGCTGGGATTACAGGTATGAGCCACCGCACCTGGCCAGGTATGGGTTTTTATAAAAGATTCTGTGGGAGGCTAGGCACAGTGGCTCACACCTATAAGCTCAGCACTTTGGGAGGTCCAGGCAGGTGGACTGCTTGAGTCCAGGAGTTCAAGACCAGCCTGGGTAACATCTCTACAAAAAATTATCAGGGCATGGTGGTGTGCACCTGTAGTTCCAGCTACTCAGGAGGCTGAGGTGGGAGGATCACCTGAGCTGAGGAGGTTGAGGTTGCAGTGAGCCGTAATCACACCACTGCACTCCAGCCTGGGTGACAGAGCAAGACCCTGTCTCAAAACAAAAAACATGTGGAGTCACTCACTGCTCCCTGTGCAGTGGGGTGGAGGGAAGGGGAATGTGTTCTTCCAAAATGCTGAGACTCGAAGAATGAGGAGTGGGAAGAAAAGGGCTCCGGTGGTGGGTGTTTCTAGCACAGGGAAAGCTGTGGGAAACAGCCTGGCCACGTGAGACAATGTGGGGAGTTCAGGGAGCAGTTCGGTGTGTTGGAGGAATAACCCAGGGAGAGAGTCGGAGGCCTAGAGGCTGCGGAAGGCCGGGGAGGGCACTGGTGCTGCCTGCGGGCCTGCTGGCAGTGGGGGTGTGGGTAGATAAGAGACAGGCCAATTGGCCCGGCACAGTGGCTCACGCCTGTAATCCCAGCACTTTGGGAGGCCGAGGTGGGTGGATCACCTGAGGTTGGGAGTTTGAGACCAGCCTGACCAACACGGAGACACCTTGTCTCTACTAAAAATACAAAATTAGCCAGGCGTGATGGTGTGCACCTGTAATCCCAGCTACTCAGGAGGCTGAGGCAGGAGAATTGCTTGAACCTGGGAGGCAGAGGTTGCGGTGAGTCAAGATCATGCTATTGCACTCCAGCCTCAGCAACAAGAGTGAAACTCCATCTCAGAAAAAAGAAAAAGAAAAATAGGCCAATGGAGGGCCTCCCTGAGGGGACAACTGCAAGGGTCTGACTCAACCACGCAGGAGCTGAATAAAGCCATGCTGGGTCTTGAGAAGAGGTGGGTCAGGGAAGAATGGCCACTGAACAGCAAGGCTCACCTCACATCCAGGAGCTCCCTGCCAGCCTTGCCATCCCGCAAGCTCCAGAGTGCCAGTCAGCCCCAGAGGCCAACTGCACTTATTTGGAAACAGAGCAAGGCACTGGCCACGTCCAGGCAGGCTTTCCAGCCCTGTCCCCCAAAGTCACAGTCTTCCTGCAATTACTCACAGGTGCTGGCCAATGGTACTTAGGTCCTCAAATGCCTGCCTCTACTCAGGATGCGCCCTCCAGCTGCAGGGTCCTTCCTCTCGGCCATCACAGGTTGAAACTCTGCCTCATCACCCTTGCCTGGAGTAGACAGAATAATGGCCCTCCAAAGATGTGCCAGTCAGAACCTGTGAATACGTACCCTCCATGGCAGAAAGGGATTTAGCAGATGTGATTATAGTAAGGATCTTGGGATGGGGCTGGGATTATCTTGGATTATCCGATTGAGTCCAAAGTAATCACAAGGGACCTTGTAAGAGAGAGGCAAGATGGTCAAGGTCACAGGGACCATGGAAGCAGAGGTCAGAGTGAGGCACTTTGAAGAAGGAAGGGCCCACAAGCCAAGGAAGGCAGGCAGCCCCTGGAAGCTGGAAGAGACCAGGAGACAGATTCTCCCCCAGAGCTCCTAGAAGGAAAGCAGTTCTGATGACACCTTGATTTTAGCCCATAAGGCCCATTTCAGACTTCCGACCTGCAGGCCTAGAAGATAGTAAGTTTGTGTTGTTTTAAGCCACTGAGTTGGCCACGCTTGTTACAGCAGCCACGTGGGACTAATACATCACCTCTCCCTTCAGGCCTCTGTGATCCCTGGCACTCGCTCTTCCTCCTCTGAGCCCCTCTGGTACTTTACCTGACCCTCTCCCCATACAGGTGAGAACTCATTGACTCTTGTCCCCTCTATCAGCCCGTGAGCTCCTCAAGGTCAGGGTCTGGCTCATATCTGTGCCCCCACTGCCCAGACACTAGTTGTGCTGATAATTCTCCCTGGGTCCTCAGATCCACTCTCCACCCTCCTCCGCCCCGCTCTGTGCCTGGAAGGCCGAGCTCTGCGTCACAGGCTCCCTTCCCTCCAGCTGCCCCATTGGAATCAGCCATCCATCTGGAGGCAACAGCGGAAGATGGAGAATAGGAGGAAAGGGGCCTGTGTGTCTATCCCCCACCTCTCCCCGCCCAGCCATGATTCTGGCCGCAGCTGCTGGCTCTGAGGCTCCTGCAGACCAGCCCTCCCCTGGCCACACCCCCTCCAGCTCCCTTTCCCCATCCCTCAGCTTCCTACGGCTCTGCTCTGGGCTGTCTGATCCCTGCTGCTCCTGTGCTTACCGCCAGAAGAGCCCCCTCTCTACACTCGGTCAACCCTGAGAGTCTCTCATATGCTGTAGGGCCCCTGGTGGATGCAGGTGTGGCTGATCATCTACTTGGACAGCCAGGTGCAACATGCCTGGTAGATATGTGGACACTGCTTCAGTCTGTCTGTCTTAGACGGTGGCCCCACGGGGCTGGCTGGGAGGGGCACTCCCCATCCCCAGCACACAGGCAGGAAGAAAGGCCTTGGCACTGGGAGGAGACCAGGAGAGACAAAAAAGCAGCCAGACCCTCACCCTAGCTCTCCCCACACAGACCCACATGCTGACAGGTCCCAAGCCACACTTCTCCTTCACCCACCCTCACCCCGGGAGAAGCAAGGGGCAGCACAGGGGCTGAGCGAGTGGACTGGCAGAGTGCCATGCCTTGGTCACAGAGGGCTGCCTCCCTTCCTGGTAGGTCTGTGCCTGGTGCTGCCAGGCCTGGCCCAGCCTCCACACTCCTTCCCCTTCACACCACAATCTGAGCTGGTGAGTGACTCATCCCACCGTCCTCCTACTGCCCCGTCCCTGACCCCACCAAACTCAGCACCTCTTGGCGCCATCTCTGCACTGGCTCGCAGCGGCCAGAGCATGTCCACCCCACGCTCTGCACCACAGTCTAAGGCAGCTCACCGCACCTCCAGGAGGAAGAGCCGGCTCTGACATTCCCAGCCTGGATCCCCGGGGAGGCGGCTGCACCGACGCGTGAACGGGGCCCCGTGGTCCCCACACTGCCACACTGGATCAGGCACCCTGTTGTCTCTTGACATCTGTGATGTCCACTCCTTACAACCACCTTCCAAGGGAGAGGATCACTGCCCATTCTACAGATGAGGAAACTGAGGCTCGGGGAGGTGACATGGCATGGCAGGTGATAGTAGAGCGACTCCAAAGCCCCTGCCTCCCCCTGTAGCATCTCCCTCTCTACCCTGAGCCAGACTCGGGGGAGCCATGAGTTGTGTAGGAAAGGGCTTGGGCGCTGGCTTGGTGGTCCAGAGCCCTGAGGCCAGGCTCTGCCTTTCATCAGCTGGCTGACTTTGGGCAAAGCCCTTTCGGCCTTCTGAAACTTTTTTCCAGTCCATAACAGGAACAGGGATCCTGCCCTGCCCACCGCACCGGCCATTCAGAGGCTCAGAGAGACGAGGCAGCATCTACAAAGTTTGGGAGAGGTAGTTTTGGGGTGCATCAGCGGCCGTCACGCGACCCCGGACAGAGGCGGTGGTGTCTGCTTCGGAGCCAGCTTCGGCTCCGGACAGGGCAGGCTGCCGGCCACAGGGCCCCGGCTTTGCGGGCTCCCCAGGCCGGCGGCAGCTCCCTGTGTCCTCAGCAGGAGCATCTCCCTCGGCCACCGACGCGGGAGGAGCCAAGAGCCTCGCCAACTCGGTGCCACAGCGCCTCCTGGAGGCCGCGCGGGGACTCGCCAACCTGCCCGCCGCGGTCTCCTTCCTCGCAGCGCCTCCCTCTGCGCCCCTGACCCTGCTCAATGCTGTGTGAGAGGAACGTCAGAGGGAGCCTGTCTGGGCAAGGGTGGGCCCCACACCCCAGGCTGCTCCCTGACCTCCCTACAGTAACAAAGGGACGTTGAGCTGAGAGCGGTACAAGAGAAAGAGCCCCAGGAGGGCTGGAAGTCCAAATGCCTGGGTTCTACCTGTGTGGCCCTGGGCATGCGCCTTCCCCTCTCTGGGCCACAAAACACTGGATAAGGCCACCTCTCTAAGGAAAGAGAGCTCCCCTCCCAGCGCTAAAATTGTGGTTTCTCTGACACTCGATTTCCTGGCCTGTAGCATGGCCGCAAGGGGGCGCTGCAGCCACAGCGGTGAAGAAAACCGTTCACACTTGGCTGTATCGTTCATGGGTTTTATAGGCTCTTGTTCACGTCCATGAAGCCTTCCCTGGACTTGGTAAACGTTTCCTCTGACAACTGCAAAGTGTAACCAAGAAGGGAAAGGAAGAGAAGAGAACCAAGAGAAGGGCAGAGAGGATTTTATCTTGTTCATGTTTGGACCTAGGAGAAAACCAGAAAGCTTTCCGCTGCGGCTGAGGGGAGCCACAAATTGGAGAGAGTAGGAGAGCCCCTCCCCCCGGGGGGGGGAAGAAAGCTTGGGGGTGCAGACCTTTCTTTAAGATTAATGACTTTCAGAATCATAAATAAGTGGAGCCAGAGAGTGCTCAGCTCTCACCCCGTTCCTTTATCAGTCATGCGTCCACACAAGTTCAACAAGCTCTGGCCTCTGCCTCTCCTTGCAGAAGTGACTCGTTTAGAAGTTAGTACAGCTAGTTCCTGCCCGGCTGGGCCACTGTCATCTGAGATCAAAGTTAGATCTTCTCAGCTCAGAGGAGAAGCCTTCTCTACACACAGGAGGGGCTCAGCTGGGTAGGGTGTTGCAAAGAAGACTCACTTTAGAGTGAAGTCAGCCAGGCCCTGTCACTTAAAAGCTACGTGACCTTGGGCAAGTCACCGAACCTGACAGGACATGTGTCCATCTTCCATGGGGACCCTCCACTCCTGGAAGTCTCCCATCCAGCTGCGGAGGGCAGGTCAAGTTGAGGGCAGCAGCTACCTGGCAGCATCCATCAGAGATCATCAGCTTTTCCCACCATGCATTCCTGAGACAGCAAGGCCTTCCTCCAATTGCCGAGGTGTGAATTAATGAAATAGTCTAACGTGCCTGGGACCTACCAGAAGCTCAATCAGTGGAGTCGTTAAATGCTGTTATTATTAGCAATACAGTTCTCGTAGCACACACTGCGAAGGACAGTGTACACAGCTCAGGGGCACAGGGTGTGTGATTGTGAGGACATCAGAGGAAACAAGGTGCGAGGAACTAAAGTGGGCATTTGTGGGACAATGACAGGGCCTTGGGCTGACCAAGGGAAGGATCGGGGGAGAAGGAGACACTGGGAGGCTGGGGTGTGGGGATGGAGGAGGGGCACTGTCCCCACTATTCCCCATGCTCAGCTTCTGCAGTCCCGAGTACAGACCCAACCCTGTTTCTCTTTGTCCCATTCTGCCTAAGGGCTGGAGTTTCTCGGAAACTCTGAGGGACATGTGTCCATCTTCAGTGGGGAGATGGGTTCCTCCTCCCTCCCAGGAGTGTGCTCCATGGACAAGAGCCGCTATTGGCAGGTGGCACTCCCCAGGCCAGCTCTGCTTCCGCGGGTCAAGAGGAAGACCCATCTTTTCCCTGTGTCCTCCTCCATGAGAGGCTTATCCAGCACAAAGGCTGTGGGCAGTTTCTGGCCGACACGTTCTCCTCCCCCACCGCAGGGGGAGAAAAGGGTGAAAACAGAAGGAACATGGGCTTCTCTGCAGCTCCTGGGGTACAGTTCAGTCTCCCCACCATCAGCAAGTCCTCCACGACTGACCCCTACTCCCACCAGCATCCCCTCATCCCTCACCAGCCCCTCCTCATCCTCTGCACTGTAGCCCCAGGAGGGTCAAGTTCCAGCTCCTCCAGTGGGTGCTTTCAGTCACACCTCCAGGCCTTTGCGGATGCAGTTCCCCATGCCCAGAAATGCCCACCCCAACACACACACACACACAGGCACACACTCATGGACACACACACACAAACACCTCCAGCGAATATCATCACCTCCACCAAATATCAAATATCAAATCCAACATCTTCCAGGTCTTGGCCCAGCACTTTCTTCAAAGAATGTTCCCTGACTCCCAAGACTGTGTTAGTTGCTCCTGCCGTGTGGCCTAGAGTCCCTGGGCTTCCCCTTAATGGAATACAGCCTACTGTATGGAGGTGGCTGTTACTTGTTGGTCTCTCCGACAAGACTCTGGGGGCAGACTCTGCTTGGGTTGCTGTAGTAACCCCAGCCACTAGCCCCGTGCCTGGCACAGAGCAGGCCCTTGGTGAGTACCCATTGAATGAAGGGGTCAATGACTTGATAAAGGCAGGCAGAGTCTCCACGTGGGGCTCCCAGTGAGCAGAGAGCTCAGGGAAGCTCACCTTCCTCCCACCCACACCCCACCTTTGGATCTCAAGCTTGACTGTTATGAATTTGGTGTTGATTTGCTTCCCTGAGGTTTCCCTCCGTCTTGACAAACGCGCCTTCTGACAACCCCAACATGACTGAGTCATGCTGAGGGCAAGAGATGAAAGGAATCATGTTTGAGAGTTTGGCCTGAGTTCAGGTGAGGATGGCATGTCTCTGAGGCTGAGGGTGCTGATGGCAGCAAAGACGAATTGAGGGATTCCTGGGTGGGAAGAAAGCTCAGGAAGATCAAAGACGTCAGAGGACACATGAGTGTCACACCCAGCATGTGGGTGCTGAGCGGTCCTTAGGAACGGTCTGTCCTTGCTGGGTGTTCACCCAGGTCCCCTCTGCACCCACACTCTCTGGTTCTGACACTCATGTCCTCCGATAGCTTTGATCTTCCTGAGGAGAGATCAAGGCACCTTTTGGAGAAAAGGTACAAACGCCACAGCAATGATCTTTAAAAGTGTTGGCCGGGTGCAGTGGCTCATGCCTGTAATCTCAGCACTTTGGGAGGCCGTGGTAGGTAGATCACCTGAGGTCAGGAGTTCGAGATCAGCCTGACCAACATTGTAAAATCCCGTCTCTACTAAAAATACAAAAATTAGCCTGGAGTGGTGGCGTGTGCCTCTAATTCCAGCTACTCAGAAGGCTGGAGTAGGAGAATCGCTTGAACCCAGGAGGCAGAGAATAGGGAGGCAGCCTCCACAACCAAGCTGGACACTAAAGGGGCGGAGACTCCAGATCAAAGCTCTAGAGATTTGGGTAGAGATTTGTGGAGTGTTGGAATTGTAGGAATAATAATAAAGACCCTCCCCTGCCATCCTCACCTCTCCACCCTTTGCTCATTCTCCCACTCCTCCCTTTGACAAGCACAGACCCAGGGCCTTCTGGGGGGAAACTGAGGTCCCAGGAAAGAAGCTACCTGTACCAGGCCACCCATCTTATTCTCAGCTCTTTGTACACTCATTGCTTCCCACGTAAGTCTTTTATATATTTTCTTTTTTTCTTTTTTTAAATTTAGAGACAGAGTCTCATTCTGTTGCCATGGCTGGAGTACAGAGGTATGATCATGGCTCACAGCAGCCTCAAACTTCTGGGCTCAAGCGATCCTCCCACCTCAGCCTCCTGAGTAGCCCAGTAATTAAGGCAACAGGTGCATATCACCATGCCTAGCTAATTTTTTTCTTTTTTCTTTTCTTTCTTTTTTTTTTTTTTTTTTTTTTTTTGGTAGATGGAGGATCTCACTCTGTTGCCCAGGCTGATCTTGAATTTCTAACTTCAAGTGATCCTCCTACCTCAGCTTCTCGAAGTGCTGGGATTACAGACACGAGCCACCACACCCAGCCCACATAAGGCATTTTTTGACAAGCCTATGCTTAGGGGATTTGCTTGCCTCTGTATTCCTTAGGGGCTCAATAATTTCTCAAGGCCAAAGAGAGCAGGAAACAGAGCACCAGCTTTGGAGCCAGGCCAAACTGGAATTATGTCTTTGCGTGGTCATTTACAAGCTATGTGACCTTAGACACGTTACTTAACCTCTCTAACTCAGAAATTCCTCATCTATAAAATGGGCTTCATAATCCCAATGTCCTTGGATCAGACTTCCTAGAGTCAATTCCTGGCTCCACTGCTTAGGACCTGTGTGACCTTTTGAGCAAGTCATTTCATCTCGCTCAACATGTTTCCCTGTGTGTAAAATGAAAACTGAGCAGCATCATGAGGTTGCTGTGAGGATTAGATAAGGGGCTATATTCCCTTATCTTATATAAAGTGCTTAGCACAGTGCCTGGAACATTGTTAAATGCTCAGTCGGGGTTAGTCCTTGCCCCTTCCTTGTGGACAATTGTTCTTAAACTTAGTCACCCGGCTCCTTTGAAAAGGAGTTCTCCTCCTCGTATCTGTGCCTCCCTGCTATAGAAGCCAGAAATGAGCCTTCCAGCCTCCCTTGCAGCTGCAGCACAGACACATGACCAGTCAAACACATCACATAAGCCTGTAAGCCGGGAGCTAATGTCCTAAAAAAGGAGGCACCTGGTGGAATCCATGCTGGAAGGAATAATTGCAGACCTCCAGCTTTAGAAGCAGCAATGCCATAAGTTTGCGGATAGCATCAAGTGGAATGGGCTACTGAATCTGCACCTGCAGATGGTGGCAAGGGTGGGCTTCCTCTGGGCTGCGCTGCCTTCAGGTCTGTTCTCTGGGAGTTCTTCCTGGAGATTCTGTGGCTTACCTAACATCCTTTAACAAACTGGCTTCAGAGTGTGGCTTCTGATCTTTGCAGGCAAAAACCCTGATGGATACAGAAGTTAGTAACAAGAGTGATTACTGGCATGAGACTTCTCTGTTTGGGTGTCCTAAAGACAATGTCAATTTAGCATGTCTGAAACTGACTCCCCATCTTCCATCCCAGCCATCTTCCATCCCACAACTCCTATCATCCAGCAGCTCAGACAAAAGACTCAGAGACCTCCTTGACTTCTTTCTTCTACCATATGTCATCCTTCAAGAACCCCTGGAAGTTTGATCTTTAGCTGGTGCTCAGAATCCAGCCACGTCTGACCATCTTCACTCTGAGTGCCAGGGGCTCTTCACCTGGATTACCTCCCTGCAAACTGGGCTCTCTGCTTCTGCTCCTGCCCTCTCAGCCTCTATCAAGTGGCCTGTCACTCCTCTGCTCAGGGCCCTGTGTGTTAGGATGACCATCAGCACCAGCTGCTGTGCCTGGGGTGGTCCCCACACATGCCTGACTGCCGCCCTCACTCCATCAAGTTGATACAGAAGGGCTGGGCTCCTGGCTAAACCCCACTCCTAAGCCTGGAACCTTGGCCCTAAAGGACCCCATTTTCCCCCCCAGATGCTACCTTTCTGGCCTGCCTGCCCCCATCCTGTGCCCATAAGAGACTTCAGCTGGCAGAGCAACACACGCGGCTGAGCATCGAGCAGAAAAGCAACTGAGCGTCGGAGACTGTGGATCCATCTGGCTGACTTCAGACGGTGCAGCTTTGGAGAGGGGCCCTGCCGGAGATGGTGGGACTTCAGGGAAAGATCACCTTCCCATCCCCTTTCCATCCTGCCTTTCCGCTGAGAGCCTCCCAGCACTCAAGTCTTCTGCATTCATCACCAGTTCAAACAGTTCATGTGACCTGGTTCTTCTTCCTGGATGCCAGACAAGAACCTGTGTGCCAAGAAGGCCGGGGCTGCCACCCTGACCCTCCACTGAACTGGTTGGCACTTGGCCATCCTCAGACAGCAGAGCTGAAAGAGCATTGGTTATAACACACTTGGACACTGCTGTGGGGCCCGAACAGAGCCTGCTCCCGCCAGAGAGGAGCGACCGGCCGGTTCCAGCGTTCGTTTGCTCCGGTTCCCACACTCACTCGCACACTCACTCCTACAAGGGGTGGCCAGCAACAGGCTGAGTGAAACCAACTGCTCCAGTTCCCGCCCATGAAGGGCGTCAGGGGAACAATTCCATCTTAAAGTCGTCGCTTACACTTCCCCTGCACAGGGAGCCTAGCCTTGGCCATCCTATTTAACATTGCTCTCCTCCCTGCCCTGCCCAGCGCTCCAGTCCCCCTTGATATTCCCTGCATCTTTGTGCACTTACCACCTTCAAATATAGCGTTGTTTGTTCCTTTATCACATTTGCTGCTCTTGCCCACCCTTACCTATAATGCAAGCTCTATAAAGTCAGAATTCTTTATCTCTTCTGTTCATTTATATAACCCAAGCACCTAGAACGGTGCCTGGTGTAAAAGGCGCTTGATACATATTTATCCAGTAACGGTTGTTGAATGAATGACATGAGAATCACTAGTCTAGATGGGCCTGAAGACGGTGAAAATCTGGCTGTGATTAAAATAAGATTCTAGATGCCCACAGCATGTGAATAAAATTGGAGTTGGCTAGTTTCTTTTCACTGAACTGAAGAGCTTAGAGAAGGAGCAATACATTCAAAGTTCTAAGATCTTGACTCTGTAGACAGTCAGAGGACCAGGGACGTTCCACAATTACTTATGCTTTAAAAAGATCTCATTTTGCCAGGTGTGGTGGCTCACGCCTGTACTCCCAGCGCTTTAGGAGGCTGAGGCAGGCAGATCACCTAAGGTGGGGAGTTCAAGACCAGCCTGACCAACATGGTGAAACCCTGTCTCTGCTAAAAATACAAAAATTAGCTGGGCTTAGTGGCGTAATCCTAGCTACTTGGGAGGTTAAGGCAGGAAAATCACTTGAACGCAGGAGGTGGAGGTTGTGGTGAGCCAAGATCACACCACTGCACTCTAACCTGGACAACAGAGTGAGACTCCATCTGGAAAAAAAAAAAATCTCATTTCTTGGCTGGGCACGGTGGTTCATGTCTGTAATCTGAACACTTTGGGAGGCTTAGGTCTGGAGTTCAAGACCAGCCTGGCCAACATGGTGAAACTCCATCTCTACAAAAAATACAAAAATTAGCTGGGCGTGGTGGTCGGCATCTGTAATTGCAGCTACTCAGGAGGCTGAGGCAGGAGAATTGCTTGAACCCAGGAGGTGGAGGTGGCAGTGAGCTGAAATCGTGCCATTAAAAAAAAAAATCATTTCTTGTAGTTAGAAAGCCAAAGTATTTAATAAAGTCAAAATTGACTTTTCCAAGTTGAAATCATAACATGGCAACTCTCTTATATAAAAGAGCACTGATCAGGAAAGAGGAGCACCCACAGAACTGGAACAGTGTTACGTATAAAATTTTTCTTTTGGTGCCACAAAGTAAAATTAGTACTGGGACAAAGGATCTCTCAGCAAAACAATCCCTTTTACTTCCTGCAAAAAGGGTACTCCCACTAGCAATCTTGCCACAAGAGTACAATGAACAAAGGAAAGCTGACATATTTATTTCTTACGCAGTAGGGGTTGTCCTTACTGCTGTGTCTGATCACCATTGGCTGGAGCCAGACCTCACGATCTAAACTAAAACCTAGCTGGCTAATAACTTGAAGCTTTTCCAAACAGGTAAGAGCAATGGAGAGCAGAAAAGGAAGTCCAAATAAGGAAGGGGCATAGGCTGCGAGCTGGGACGTGCCTATGAGCACGTCCAGCACAGATATCTCGGTTAAAGTACAAGGACATAGAATGTACTATGTGTCTGTAAGCATGTCCAACAGCTACATAGGACAGGGCTTCTAGTAAAAAGGCAAGAAGGCTTTCGAAGAAAGTGTTTAAAACAAACTATTATTTCTAACACTTATGAATTTCTTTAAACAAGAAAGGAAACTTTGAAGTGGAACTTTTCTACTTCCCAGAAACAGGAATATATTAGAGAATTTAATTGACTCCAAACTCCAAATTATCTTCACATTCCACCCTACCACCCTTTATTGCTTTCAAAATTACAGGTAAGCCAGATTACAAAGACAAAGTGTAGAGAAAAAGATTTACACACCTGGATAATTTCAAACTGTTGCTAATCTATGTGAGCAGAAACGTGAAGACTGGGATTGGGCATGAATTTTTGATCCAGTTTAGTTAATGTGGCAGCATTCACCAGAGATCGGAAGTTCAGCTGCTAGCTTGAGTATCTGGAAGTGGATCAGAATGGTTGCTCAGTTAGATGACAGAAGCTGAACTTAATGATGGCTTATTCTAAATAAAGTTGTTTCTAGAAAATCCTTTCTGTAATAAAGAAGGAATCTGGCCTCCTAGGGAGACAGGAATGTTGGAGTAGAATTAGCATGTGGAATTCATTCACTCATTCACCAACTGTGAGAGCCCAGAAGACACTGTGTAGACTCTAGCCATTAAGAAATACATAGATCAGCCGGGTGTGGTGGCTCACGCCTGTAATCCCAGCACTTTGGGAGGCTGAGGCTGGCGAATCATGAGGTCAAGAGATCAAAACCATCCTGGCCAACATGGTGAAACCCCATCTCTACTAAAAATACAAAAATTAGCTGTGAGTGGTGGTGGGCGCCTGTAATCCCAGCTACTCAGGAGGCTCAGGAGGAGAATCACTTGAACCCAGGAGGCTGAGGTTGCAGTGAGCCGAGATCACTGCACTCCAGCCTGGCTACAGACTAAAACTCCATCAAAAGAAAAAGAGAAGGGGAGAGACAGAGAGAGAGAGAGAGAGAGAGAAGAGGAGAGGAGGGGAGGGGAGAGGAGAGGAGAGGGGAGGGGAGGGGAGGGGAGGGAAGGGGAGGGGAGGGGAGGGGAGGGGAGGGGAAGGGAGGAGAGGAGAGAATACATAGATTGGGGGAACACAGCATCTTTGAAAAACACACAATTGTTCTCTGGGGATGTGGATGGAAGATGCTGCAGTTGAATTAGGCCTCCTGATTTGAATGGAGATGACATCTCAAGCACAACACTGCAAAGCTGAAGTGCTGGACTAGGATAAAATCTGTAGGAGTCTGTGATGGTGGTCAATTAACCATGGGTCTCTAGGACAAAAATACATGAGCAGCTCAACAGTCAAAGTTCCGTTTTTTTGTTTTTTGGGTTTTGGGTTTTTTTTGAGACAGAGTCTCACTCTATCACTCAGACTGGAGTGCAGTGGCACAATCTCGGCTCACTGCAATGTCTGCATCCCAGGTTCAAGCAATTTTCCTGCCTCAGCCTCCCGAATGCTGGGATTACAGGCGCCCACCACCATGCCTGGCTAATTTTTGTACTTTTAGTATAGACGAGGTTTCACCATGTTGGCCAGGCTGGTCTCAAACTCCTGACCTCAGGTGATTTCCCACCTTGGCCTTCCAAAGTGCTGGGATTACAGACGTAAGCCACCATGCCCAGCTAGGGTTCAATTTTAAGTAGCAGAAGATTACTATCTCACTTCCTTAACAGAAATAAATTTAATACAGGGCATTAGGTGTTTGCAAAATCATTAGACGGCTGAAGGAACAGACTTTATATTGGGCTTCTGGGCATGGCTTCCATTTTAACACCACAGAAGTGGCTCCCAAGGGAACTCTTGGTCTGCCACAATCAGAAAGCTTGGGGATCAGGAAGCCACCACCAGAGATGTTGGCCCCAGGGCCATGCAGGATACTTGGCAGGTCTACACGAAGAAAAATCATTCGACTTTTCCCCCTCTACCTCTCTCCCCACTCAACTCATGACTCACAGAGTGCATCTGGTTGGAAAAACCTAAGCTATGGCTGTAGGTGAATCTGGAAAAGGGTAGGTTTTAGATTACCAGCCTCTCGAGTATAGGAAAGCTCATGAGAAGGATGTTGAAACAGATAGGAGTGAGTCGCTCTTCCATACCTGCCACATTCACTACCCCATCCCCCAAAAAGAAAACTTTAGGTCAGGAAGAGACCCGTCTTGAGCCCTGTGATTCCAATTCCAAAATCAGAATTGGCTCATAGACCCAGAAAACTTGGAATGAAAGGGAGGCTTTGAGGAAGGGCCCTGCAGGAACATCACAGGCATGCACTGTACATCCACAGAGACCCGCCCACGCTCAATGAAGTCTTCACATTCACCACCTTTCAAACAGTTCATGTGACCTGATTCTTCCTGGACACCAGACAAGAACCTGGGTGCAGAGACAGCAGGGGCTGCTACCCTGACCCTCCCACAGGAATCTGCAGGTATCTACAAGAATAGCTGTCTACTGAGGGAAGGAAAATACCCAGGCCTCTAGGGATGATCAGACACTGGCTCCAAACCAATTCAAATCTCTGAAAATGCGGAGCAATACTGTGGTTCCCCAGTTAGAATGGAAGCTCACGTGTGTGTAGGTTGTATCTGCCATCTGGTCACTATTCTTTTCCAGGCAGATCTAAAAACTGCATTTCCCAGCCTCCCTTGCTACTAAATGAGCTGAGGGATTTAGGTTCTACTAGTCAGATGCACTCGTGTGGGCTTGGTTTAGAAGAGAGGTGGGGGAGGAAATGAGTTTCACCTGGGCATCCAGCTTACTGGTATGCACAGCAGAAGCAGTGTGGCTCTGCAACTCAAGCTGAGTCCAGAATGAGTCCAGAATGGACTCAGAAGGCTCCATTCTGACTTGGTGGCTTCGCGGTCTTGGCAGAGGCAGCAACTCCCTTGGCAGACCCAATCTGCTTTGTCATTTTAGGGGTTCTTGGAAAATCAGCCTAGATTCTGTTTCTCCAGCCCTCCCAATGACTCTCTGAGATATCTAGAGCTCTCGAAAATCCCTTTCTTGTTAAAATAGCGAGTAGTTTCTGTTCGTTGCAATTGGGAATCTAACCAATACAGAGATCAAATGACAAATGGAGTTTTAGCCCAATTTTGCTTCTCATGAGCCCAGTGGTATCTCAGACCAATCCTGTGGTTATTTCCCAGTGTCCGGAGCAGACTGGACATAGTCACTAAATGGCTCCTGATCCATGGAGTTAGGATTACGTGGTTTATAAAAAGGGCCAACACTACTACGTCCCTAAGGGAATGACAGAAATTAGTGCCACATAAAAGATTAGACGGGCCAGGAGCGGGTGGCTCATGCCTGTAATCCCTGCACTTTGGAAGGGCAAGATGAGCAGAGAACCCAGGAATTTAAGACCAGCCCTGGCAATATAGTGAGATCCCTGTCTCTAAAAAAAAAAAAAAAAAACTTCAAAAATTATCCTGGCATAGTGGCACACACTTGTAATCCCAGCTACTTTGGAGCCTGTGATGGGAGGATTGCTTGAGTCTAGGAATTCAAGGCTTCAGTGAGCTGTGATTGCACCACTGAATTCCAGCCTGGACAACAGAGTGAGATCCTGCCTCAAAAAAAAAAATTTGATAAATGTAGGGTTAACTTGCCTATTTTTTGTGTGCAGAACATGAACAGATGTTAGAGGATGACCATGAATTATTTTACAATTTATCACTGGGAAATTCTTTTTTCTCTATCCCAATAAACAAGGAGTACCAGAATAAATTTGCTTTCACCTACAGAGAAAGCAATACTGTCGTTCTCCCTTATCCATGGTTGCACTTTCCACAGCTTTAGTTACCTGTGGTCAGCTGTCATTCAAAAATATTAAACGGAAAATTCCAGAAATAAACAATTCACTAGTTTTAAAGGAGTGTGATGAATTCTCACACTGCCCCACTCTGTCTAGCCCAGGACAGGAATCGTCACTTAGTCCAGCTCTCCACACTGTATGCACCACCCACCCGCCAGTCGCTTAATAGCTGTCTCAGTTGTCAGATCAAACGTCACAGTATTGCCGTACTTGTGTTCCCTTATTTTACTTAATTATGACCCCAAAGTGCAAGAGCAATGATGCTGATAATTCCGATTTGCCAAAGGGAAGATGCAAAGTGCTTTATTTAAGAGAAAAGATGACAGTTCTCAACTTACTACGGAAAGAAAAAAAATCATATGCTGAGATTGCTAAGATCTACAGTATGATAAGATATTTAGAGAGAAAGACACCACATTCACATAATTTTTATTGCATTATGTCATTATAACTATTATATTTTATTAGTTATTGTTGTTAATCTCTTAGAGTGCCTAATTTATAAAGTAAACTTTATCTTAAGTATGAATGTATAGGAAAAAGCATAGTGTATATAGGACTAGGTACTATTCACAGTTTCAGGCATCCACTCAGGGTCTTCTAATGTATTCCCTGTGAAATAAGGAGGAACTACTGGGCATCTTTTCCAGGATGTGCAGAGAATCAGGTTGGGGGTATGCAAACAGAAACGTTCCCCAAATCCCACTCAAGGGTTGCTCTGGGAAGACACCACTGCTGTCACTGCTGGCCACCACAATTGCAGCTCAAACTATTGATGGCGGGCACTGCACGTTTTGCCGGAGCCACCGCTATTGCTTCCTCAAAAAACCACATGTTTCTGCCCAGTCTTGTTCCTGCCATAACAAATTCCACTCAGCACCTCCTTTACATCAATATCAAAGTCCTTCACTCCAATGGTGTGCCATGGTTAAAAAGAAAAAGTCTTATGTGTGTGCACCCGAGTGGCAGGGCTGTCAGAGGCCCATGCCTGAGATGCAGGTGAGGTTGGAAAAGCAACTTTCTGGCCTCTCCCTCAGAAAGCTTCAGACTCAAAGTGGAGAATTTCCCAAATTGAAGTAGAAAAAAGATACGTAAAATAGGCTGGGTGCAGTGACTCACACCTGTAATCCCAGCACTTTAGGAGGCCGAAGCAGGTGGATCACCTGAGGTCAGGACTTCGAGACCAGCCTGGCCAACATGGTGAAACCTCATCTTTACTAAAAATACGAAAATTAGCTGGGCTGGGTGATGGGCATCTGTAGTCCCAGCTACTCGGGAGGCTGAGGCAGGAAAATTGCTTGTACTCAGGAAGTGGAAGTCGCAGTGAGCCGAGATCATGCCTCTGCACTCCAGCCTGGGCGACAGAGTGAGACTCCGTCTCAACAATAAAAAATTAAATAAATAAATAAAAAGATATGTAAAATGGTAGATGAGGAAGACAGCAGGTAGCAGGAAAAGAACCAGAGAAGAGAAATCAGTTGCACATTAACAGTGGAGCACTAGAAAAGAGATCACAGACTCTCACTGCTCTGGCATCTTGCTAGAGCCACCATTGACCCAGAGCACCGATGACCTGCCTGCTCCCATCTCCACATATTCTAGGATCTTGAATCCCACTGGGTTCTTGCTTCACTTGGTGCCCTAAGTATACACTTACTTAACCCCCTCTCCTAGTGATTTCAGGCAGCCTGTGGCAATTTGTGTTTTCCAAAAATGACCACATCAATATATCCCATTGCACACGCTGTTCTTCAACATACTGTGGACACACCTCCATCTAGAGACAGGGTCTGTGTTCGTTTTCTATTTCTGCTTAACAAATTACTGCAAACTCAGCAGCTTAAGACAGCACCTGTAAATTCACTGATAGTTAACGGGCGTAATTGGATTCTCTCTGCAGGACATCACAAGAGTGAAATCAAGATGTCAGCCAGGCTGAGTTCTCATCTGAATTCTCATCAGGGGGAAATCTGCTTCCAACACCTGCCTTGATCTTGGAAAACTTCAGTTCTTTGCAGTTGGAGGACTGCAATCTCCTTTTTCTTGCTGGCTCTCAGCTCCTAGAGCCCACCCACATTCCTTGTTCCATGACCCCCTTTCATCTTCAACCAGCAAGGGCACATTGAAATCCTCCCAGACTTCAAATCTCTGACTTCTGTGACTAGCCAGACAAAACTCTTGGATTTTAAAGGGTTCATGTGATGAAATCAGGTCTGCCAGATAATCTCTCTGAAGATCAACACATTTGAGAACTTAATTACCAAAATCCCATCGCAGCAGTGTTTGATCAAATAACGAGGAGAAGATATGTGTACACTAGGGCCAGAAATCTTGTGAAAGCATCTCAGAATTCTGCCTATCACAGGTCTATGTTCTCTCCCTTGAATCTAGGCAGGCCTGTGACTACAGAAGAAGTGACACTGTGTGACTTCCCGGTCCGGGTGATGAAGTCAGCCTCTTTCCAGCAGTTTCTCACTTAGGACATGTCTCTGGGAGCCCTGAGCCAGCGTGTAAGAACTCGGGCTACCCTGAAGCTACCGTGCTGGAGGGAGCACAGTGAGACTCTCCACAGGGATAGAGAGAGATGTCCAGGGAACCCCAGCTAGGCCAGATATGTGAGTGACTAAGACTTCAAATGACCCAGCCTGTGAGCTGCCATGAAACCAAGAGGAGCAGAGATGGGCAGTCACCACCAAGCCCTGTCACGACTGCAGATTCCTGAGCAAAATGAATTTTGTCATTTTAAGCTCTACACTTTGGAGCAGCTTGATAGGCAGCTATAGTATCTGGGACATGGTACATAGGCTGAGAGGGCTATCTGTCCCTAGTGATGAAAAGGATTTTTGACTATCAGAATCCTTAGAGAATATTGTTGGCTGATATCTTGTGGAACGTCCCTTGCTTTGCCTTGAAGGACTTTATTTTTACCTATATTTTTTACTTGTAATCTTCCAAGCAAATACCACATCATTTTTGTCTTGTTTTTCTCCATCGCTAACACACAACCTGCCGATCGACTGTGGTAGATTGCTTGCAAAAAATTCCTTCAGTTGTTGCCCTCCCTATATCCATGCCCATTGCCGTGTGACTTTGCAATTCCTCCCCTCAAGAGAAGTCTAGCTCCCTGCTCTTGAATCTGGGCTAGGTTGTGACTTGCTTTGGCCAATATAATACAGCCAAAGTGACTTCTCTGGGCCTAAGCCTCAAGAGGTCTGGCATGTTTCTGCTCATTATCTTGGAACACTTGCTCAAGCTAGCTGGCTGGAGGATGAGGATCACATAGCCCATCCATCCTCATCACTCCAACCATCATCCAGCCAACTTCCAGAGGCAGAGCCACCTGGCTGACTGGCAGCAAACCATAGATGCATAAAGGGAAACAGAGCTGCCCAGTCTAAACTGCAAAACCGTAAGCTAAATGAATGCTTGTTATTTTCAGCCACTAAATTTGAGTTCCTTTGTTACAACCAAAAGTTAACTAATAGAAAAGTGAACCCACACTTTTAATAGCAGATTCAATTGATTATCCCTTTACTCTGTTACCAAGGATGGAATGCAGTGATGCAATCATAGCTCACTGAAGCCTCCAACTCCTGGGCCCAAGCAATCCTCCCACCTCAGCCTCCTGAGTAGCTGGGACTACAGTCACATGCCACCATGCCTAACTTTTTTTTTTTTTTTAGTTTTTTGTAAAGACAGGTCTCACTATGTTGCTAAGGCTAGTCTTGAACCCCTGGCCTCAAGTGATACCCCTGTCTCAGCCTCCCAAAGTGCTAGGATTACAAACATGAGCTAAAGAACAAATGAGTCAAAGTCTGAGTTTGACTTGCAGTAGGAAAGCTTTATTATAGTCAAGATCATGCAGGGTGTGAGATCACCCCAGGCCAGAGAGAGGAAGGAGGTCTGTCTCCTCAACCCTGAAGTCATCAAAGCCAAGCAGGGTTGGAAGCCACTGGAAAGCCAGAGGCACATGTGCCAAGTCAGTCCAGTCCCAAACGGGCACAGGGGCTCATTGCCACCTATTCCTGATGTCAGGATCCAATAAGCAGGCTTCATCGGGGGTCTGCCCATCTGGGGATGCTCAGCTGGGGCTGGGCAGGAGAAGTTTACAGAGGCTCTAGTATCGCAAAAGGAAGCCTGTGGAGAGATGGAAGGGAGATGAGGGGGGGAAGGGAGATGAGGGGGAGAAGGGAGGTCTGTGAGCAGGAGTCAAAGAGGCCGGGACTTGGGCAAAGATGGGGAAACTCGAAGCAATTACAGTGGAGCTCAAAGAGCTGGAAAATCCTGAGATCGCAGGACCCTGGGGTCTCCCAACCTAGTGGTCCCCATCCAATTCCTGAATCTCTGTTGCAGCAACCCTGGCAGATGCACCCCCACGTCTGAGAATGGGAGGCTCATGAACCAGCCCCCTCCATTCAACAGATTTATTAGTCAATCGTTTGGATATTGAGGCAAAGATGGCCCCAGCCTTATTCCTAGATGTACATCCATGGCCCTGCAGTGCACTGGACACACAAAATCGTACCAGACACCCTGCAGGGCAGCTCCCAGGCACCTCAAGGCTTCTCGGAACTAAACATTCCCAGTCATATGACACAGCCTTTTACTATGATTTCATATTACATATTTATTTTATAAAATTCAAAGTGTACATGGGAAAATCTTCCCTGATCTAGAGACCAGCTCACCTGTGTGAGTCTCTCTTACGTTAGGTTATGCTCATCCTTTGGCAGTTGCATCATGTAATAACTCGTGCAAGCCAACCACTGACTAAAACCCTGAGTCTCTTTCCCACCTGAACTGTTGCCGATCCAGCTCCCCCATCCTCATGAGGGTTGAAGGTACTGGCTGTGAAGCCCCACAGAGCTGAACCCCTCATTTATGATTGTATGACTTTGAGCAAATTAGTTATTTTCTCTGAACTTCACTTTCCTTAAAATGGGGATTATACTAAAACCTACCTCATAGGCTGTGTCATGGTAATGCACAATTTTCACCCCATCTCCTACACTACTGAGACTCGGCCATGTGTAGATTTGGCCCTAGCCTCATCCTAGGCCCTGTCAAAAATAATGATCAATTCAGAACCAAAGGGTCTCTGGCCCCTCACTGGAGATTCCCTAACATTTAGCTCTATTCAGAATCTGTATTCCCCAGAGATTCAAAAATACTCAAAAAACAAGGGGGAGGGTGATACCTTGACTCTCCACCCCACAACCTAGAGTTGTGCCTCCCTCCACCCCGCAACCTATGATTGTCTCTTACCTTTTGACTCATCTTGGTCACCAGATTTTCCACTTCCTCCTCCGTAGCCGCCACCGCTTCCTCCTTTGGTTCCACTCCCTTCCTCGCCTCCGTAGCTGCCTCCACTTCCTCCTCCAGAACCACTTCCTCCACCATAGCCACCCCCACTTCCTCCACTATGGCCACCTCCACTTCCTCCACCATAGCTGCCTCCACTTCCTCCACTATGGCCACCTCCACTTCCTCCACCATAGCTGCCTCCACTTCCTCCACTATGGCCACCTCCACTTCCTCCACCATAGCCACCCCCACTTCCTCCACTATGGCCACCTCCACTTCCTCCACCATAGCCGCCTCCACTTCCTCCTCCAGAACTACTTCCTCCACCATAGCTGCCTCCACTTCCTCCCCTGGATCCTCTTCCTTGACTGCCTCCACTTCCACCTCGAGATCCACTTCCTCCTCGACCTCCTTGGCCACCTCCAAAGCCAATTTTTCCAGCTCCAGAGGATTCACTAAGAAAGAAAGAAAGAAAGAAAGAGAGTTAAAATGAGTGCCTCCACACACATACATCTATGAAGGATGGACCTGGACAGAGTCGGGACCCAAATATGAATCTTTCTGTTTTCCTTCCTGGGAAGCAGAGGACAGAGTCTGGGCTGGCACCACAGCTGGGAGAGAGGAGCCTCCAACTGGGACTATGAAGCCCTCCCCTCCCTGGAGCAGGGAGGCAGCCCCTTCTCTCAGTGTCACCATCCTCCTTCCCCAAAGCTCAAATGCATGAGGTCCCCCTACCCCCAGGATGAAGAAGTCCTCAACCCATAAGACCCTGTGTATAAGAACCTTCCTCAGCTGCCTCTATCCAGAGGGACAGAAGTAGTATCAGAGGCCTAGGGACCCCAGGGGTTCCACCGAATCCTGGGGAACCTACAAGTCTTCCTGGCCTCCCTCAAGGAGGTTACGGTAGGTCTGGATTTCCTGCTCCAGCCGCGTTTTGATGCTGAGTAGAAGGCTATATTCCTGATTCTGGCACTCGATCTCTTGCCGGACGTCACTGATCTGGGCCTCCAAGTTACTGATCTGCTCCTGGATCAACTGCAGCTGGCCACAGTAGCGGTTCTTCGTGTCTTCCAAGCTCTGCTCCAGGGCTGCTTTCTAGAGGTCAGGAGAAGGCTTTAAGAGGGATGCTACATCATAATTCCTCTTCTTCCCACTCCTGGGATGCAAAGCCTTCCTGTGCTCCACCTTGGCAAAGGGTCTACAGCAGAACTACCAACCTTACTGAGCTGAGACTGCAGCTCAATCTCCAACTCCTGGACGCCATGCCGGAGCTGGGTCAACTCCTTGGCACTGGACTGCATCTCCTGACCACTACTGGATACTTCCTGCTCGATCTGGGTTATCTGCAAAACCAAAGGCTCAGTCAGCATCAGGCTGGGCCAGGAGCTTCAGTGGGCAAGATTCTGCCCCATTCACCAGGATCTTCACCTCCAGGGCTGAGGCTGAGCTGAAGCCAGAACAAGTCATTGTGAGTTCTGGGTATCCTCCAGCCATGCTGGGTTGTCCAGTCCTCTCAACATGACATTCTCTCTCAACAAAGTTGCAAGACCCTTCACACTTTATCTCATGGCCATCTTTCTAATCTAAACTTATTCCAAACTTCCCCACCTTTCAAACATACACACACATACACACACACACACACACACACACACACACACACACATACAACAGACCATGCTTTCATGTATGTGCCAGGCTCTGGCTAGGCACTGGAGACTCAGGGAGGAAGGGAACCACCAAGGAGCTCAGTACAGTATGGGAGACACACTGTATCCCTCTCCTAGAGTCTTACGTTACATAGCATTGGAGCAAGTTGTTCATATTCTGCTTTTGTTCACACACATCTAAGAAACTGTGAGATTCTCAAGGGCAGCAATCTTGTTTGGCTCATATCTGGGACATCAATACCTCTGAGACATCAATACTTTACATAAAACACGGCCCTAAGAAGCTACTTTGTAATGATGTTTGTGTGTAGCGAATGAAGATGGTTGAATGACAGCCATTGGAATATGGATGAATGGTAGCTGCACTGAGAGATGGAGACATAGAAGGATGAAGGAATGGGAGACGGGAGGGATGGAGAGATGTATAGATGGAAGGAGAGGAAGTTGAATGGGCAGCCCGCTCAGCTCACCTGGGACTCATATTGGTTCTCGATGTCCTTTCTGTTCTTAGCAATGAGCTGCTCATACTCCTGACGCATGTCGTTGAGGGTCTTGGTGAGATCTTTGCCAGGAGCAACGTTTATCTCCACATTGACATCTCCAGTGTTCTGCCCAGTCAGCTGACTCATCTCCTGCCAGGGAGGAAGGAGAGATGAGGTCAGGGATAAGGTCCTCTTCACGCCTTTCAGCTTTCTCCCTCTGGTCCCACAGGGCACAAAAAGGGGCACAGTTGTGAAGCCAAAGGCCACCCACTACCATAGGTGATGCCAAGGAGAAGCTGAAAGTGTCCTCAAGAGTAAAGGAGAGGGTGTCTCCCAGGTAAAGCACCAACGCTTCCCTGCTGTCTCTGCATTTCTGCTCCTCCCTCTCCCCAGTAAACCACAAGCCCCAGCACCCTACCTCCTTATGATTCTTCTTGAGGGCTATCAGCTCCTCCTGCAGAGTCTCAAACTGCATCTCCAGGTCAGACTTCTCCATGGTCAGATTGTCCAGCACCTGCCTCAGGCCATTGATGTCAGCCTCCACTCCTTGCCGCAGGCTTTGCTCCATCTCGAACCTGCAGACCAGCCAGGGGTAGAAAACAATCAAGAGGGAACCAGGCCCTGCCAGGACCTCCAGGGCACTGAGGTTCAGGGGGTTATGGGCTGATGACGGGAGAGGAAAAGAGGAGCAGGACTCACTTTATCCTGAAGTCATCCAGTGTCATGCGAGTGTTGTCAATGTCCAGGAGAGTCTTGTTGTTACCCACTGTCAGGTCCACAATCTGAAAAAAAAAAAAAAAAGGCATTGCCATGAAATCATGCTGTGGCCCAGTCCTGGGAGAGCAAGAGGTCAGGCAAAGCCACACGAGGTGAGGGTTCCATCCAGGAAGATTCTCAGGAGGAATGAGGGCCTTCCAACAGCTGGGACATGGCACAGACCCCTTCCAGCCTTCAGCAAAGATGTTTGGTGTGGCCTTCATTCATTCGTTCAACAGATATTTGAAGATGTACTGCAAAGGGCACTGTAGGGTTTAGAAATTACTGACATCCTGTTCCTCAAGGAACTCACGATTGACTGCAAAGTCCAAAGTGTCCTAAAAGAGCTCAAGGAAAGGAGAGGTGGCTTATGGCAATGGGAGATCAAGAAAGACTTCAGGAAGGAGGTGGCTGGGAATTGAATTGGGCCCTGAAGGATGGCTAAAATGAAACATGAGTGAACAGACGGAAGAGGTTTGGAGTAGAAGAAACAGCACACCAGAGACATGCAGTAGAGAAAACAAGAGGAATGAGTGAGAAGGCTGAAAAGCCAGGCTGTGAGCTCCACCAGAACTAAGTCTAGCACATCACTGTCTCCCCAGAGCAATGCTGAGGGTAGTCACTCACCGAACTGAGAGGATGAATAAATGAACAGACAGATGGACATGTGGGTGAAGGGAGGGAGGGGGGATGGATGGATGGATGGATGGATGGATGGATGGATGGATGGATAACTTCCATTCCCAGAGTTTTGGATCCTCTCCATCATTTGAACAACGAACATGTACAACTGGGTCCAAAATACCTTAAAAGATCAAGATACGCTCCTAAAGGAACCCAGGAGAAGTACAAAGGAAGAGAGAGTATTGACTTAGACCAGACCTAAAGGAGGTTCCACGTCCAGTCCCAGCCCTGCTCATGTTCACCCAGGCTTCCTCTCTGTTCCGCTCAAACTCTGAAAGTTGAGGAAGTGGAAATGAACACCCAGAGCACAAGCCAAGGTCCTATCCTGGGATCCCCAGAAACCAAATACAAGTTTGTTTCTGATGAAAGCATGCATTTCCAAAAGATGGATTCCCTGGCTATTGTCTGAGCTTAGAGTTAGTATTTTACCTTTTCGGAAGATAAAGAATGTAAGAGAAAGAGACAGAGACACAGACAGAGAGAGACTGCTGTCTCCCGCACCTACCTGGTTCTTGAGGTCATCAATCGTGTCATAGTAAGAGGAGTAGTTCTTCTGGGTAGCAGCAGGTCCCTTCTTGTCATACCAATCCTGGATCTTATTCTCCAGGTCATTGTTGGCATCCTCTAGAGCCTGCACCTTATCCAAGTAGGAGGCCAGCCGAGAATTGAGTTCCTGCATGGTGCTCTTCTCATTAGCAGTCAGGATACCGCCATCACCACCTCCAGCACCACCTCCAAAGCCACCTCCAGAACCACCAAGGCTACCTCCAAAACCCCCAAAACTACCATAGCCTCCTCCAGAAACACTACCAAAACTTCTGGAGCCACCCCCAAAGCCGCCGCCTATGCTGCTTGCACTAAAACCACCCCCAGACCCTCCGCCGTAGCTGTAGCCAAAACTGCCGCCGCCTCCCCTCCCACAGACACGAGAGCTCCCCCCACCATAGCCACTGGAAGAGCTAAATCGTCCCCCTCCTCCACCGCCCCCTGAGGAGCTGAAGCGGCTGAAGGAAGACCTCAAGCTGCCCCCACCGCCACCCCCGCCACCGCTGCGGCTCAAGTAGGACGAGGAGAACTGTCTGCAGCTCATGACACAGCTGGTAGCTCACGGACAGAGAAGCAGTGATAGGAGTGCTGCTGGCTCCCAAGTGCAGGGTACAGAGCTGTCCCTGGGGCTGCCTACTTATACCCCCAGCTGAAGGTGGCACGCCTGGGTGTGCCCTTGGTCTGTGCCAGCCTCCTGCCACGGACCTGAAGGAGGTCTGGGATACAGAGGTAGCCGGGCTGCCCCAGGCTCAGCGTCCTTTGGTGATTGCCTGGAGGCGACCCAGCCTCTCTCCATTGTGTGGGGTAATTTGATGATATTAGGCTGTCAGGTCCACCATAAATCAACTCTGCTGCCACAGGGGTGACCTAGATCCTGGAGTCTGCTCTCCGGCTGGCCCCAACAGCAGGTCTGAGACTTAGCCCCTTTGGGACAGAAACTCCCAGGAGCAGAGTCACCTCCTCCATTGATGGTAATTACTGTCTCATCCCTCCTGGCTCCCACCTTGTGCCCACTGTGGACTGAGCTGGAACCAGGGTACTAGGGAGTTATCATAGAGGATGCGGAGGCAGAGCCCCTGCCCTCTGGAGCTCCAGATGGATGAGAAACCAGTCCTTACTCTCAGGATCCTCAAGGCTTTCTGCGGAGACTGAGGCTCTGCCCTTGGGAGACTCCAGTTTGATGAGGAGACAAGTGGTGTGGCCAAGGGATGGAGAGAGGCACAGAGACTGTGCCCGCCAGCGCTCAAGGACAGTGTGCAGAGTTCACACGAAGGGCTGGGAGAAGAAAGTGGACCAAATAAACAAGGTGGTGCTGACACTAGCTGACCTGAGCAGCAATGCAAGTGGCTTGCAGGGCCCAATAGGGGCTGTGGAACTGACGTAGGTTGAGCACCTACTCCATACAGAGCCCTGGGAGGGGATACAGAGAAATGTGACTTATCCCTGGTCCTGTCAGAAACTTGGATGTATATTCTGGTCACCAAGGCTGGAAGAGAATGGTGAAGAAGGCGCTGGTCTCTGGTGCGACTACCTGAGCTCCATCCAGCTCCGTGCTCACGAGCTGTGTGACTTCAATAAGTTACTTAACTACACTGTGCCTCATTTTCCTCCTCTGAAAAAGGCTGATATGAAGTTTGTCCATCTCCTAGTAAGAGACTCATGAGAAACGCTCAAGAAATGTTCTGCTGCCTCTGACCGTCCAGCCCCCTAAGTCCCCATCAACTCTGCCCTCACCCAGACCTTAGCCAACAGCTTCTAACTGCCCTCCCTGCCTCTCTCATGTCCCTCTGACTCTTTGTGCACAGCAGCCAGAATGATCTTTCTAATCCATGTCTGACAACATCACTTCACTGGCTTCCCTCCACCCTCAAGATAAGGGCCACATTCCTGGCACTTAGACCCGTCGCCGTCTTTCCATTCCTGTCCCATCTCCCACCATCCTCCAGACCTCCTGGAAAATCACACAATGCTCCCAAATGCCCTTCTTCCCTCCAAGAATGCTCAGCACTTGCAATGATCTCTAATTGCAATGTCCCTCTGCATCTTTTCTACGCAGAAAACTCATCACTCATCTTCAGTGATCCCTCTGTGTGCCTCCTCCTCCGTCTTCCTGTCCTCTAGCCCTCTGAGTTTGTACAGTGTCTCACACTCATCCCCAGGCTCTGTGAAGCACTTTATGAAGAGTAAAAAGTTCATGTACTGAAAAAAGAAGAAAACTCTCTCTGTTGGCAGCAATATCTCCTCTAAGCCTGGCCCTCCTCATCTTGTACTTGTACGTCTGGTCCAAGTAGGATCCCAACCCATATGAGAGGAGGAAAGATACCAGTCATTCCAGAAAGATGCTCATTGCTGAAAAAGAGCTAAAGGTAGGGAAAGAGAGGCCAGGATGGTCAGCAAGGGCCTGGAAGAGGCAATGCCTACATGTTTAGGCAGGGTAGATAACTGGTATTTCTTGAGGTGCTTTTAAGTGAGGCTCAGAGACTGTTAAATAATACTGAAGTGGCCAGTGCGGTGGCTCATGCCTGTAATCCCAACACTTGGCGAGGCTGAGGCGGACAGATCGCCTAAGCTCAGGAGTTTGAGACCAGCCCGGGCAACATGGTGAAACCCTGTCTCTACTAAAAATACAAAAAATTAGCTGGGTGTGGTGGTGCACGCCTGTAATCCCAGCTATTCAGGAGGCTGAGGCACGAGAACCGCTTGAGCCTGGGTGACACAGGTTGCAGTGAGCTGAGATCCGCACCGCTGAGATCCGCGCCACTGCACTCCAGCCTGAGCGACAGAGGGAGACTCCATCTCAAAAAATAAGAATAATAATAATACTGAAGCCGTTGGAGAGATTTCGTTTTTCCATGTTTGTTCGTTTATTTGTTTGTTTTGAGACAGGGTCTCAAGCTGTCATCCAGGCTGGAGTGCGGTGGTGTGATCACAGCTCACTGCAGCCTCGACCTCCTGGGCTCAAGCCATCCTCCAGCCTTGGCCTCCCAAGTAGCTAGGACTACAGGCACACACCACCATGCTCAGCTAATTTTTTTTTCATAAAGATGGGATCTTACTATGTTGCCCAGGCTGATCTTGAACTCCTGGGCTCAAAAGAGCCCCCTGCCTCAGCCTCCCAAAGTGCTGGGATTATAGGCATGAGCCACTGCACCTGGCCTCTTTTTCTATTTTTCAATCTTCTGATTAGTCAAGGAGGAAATCTCATTTGGACACTGTGGCCTCTCTAACACCCTGCCACACTTGTCAATCACCCTGTTCAAAAAAACAGAGCCAGCTTTGGGCTCCGAACCTTTAGAAAGTAACAGCATCAAATTAGAAGTTAAGTCTTTCTGTATATCATTTCCTTCCGCTTCTGGCAAGTGATTATGATTTTCCTCTTTTAGTAGTAATATCAGATTTCCTTTATAAATATATTTGTTGAAATGAAAGGTGAGTTAATTTACCAGAATGTGTCAAATAAATATTTAAATGGGTGGTACAAAATATGTTAAAAATTAAACAGGTAGTTTTATTTTTGAGCATTAAAAGAGAATTAAATTCTCTTTTATTCAATACTCAGAGAATACTGAAGGCATTTTATGAATGCTTAATACATGGGAGACTCTTAGATCAAGGCTAATGGGTATCAGTTCATTCCCTTTCTACTTTCTTAAATGGTTTTAAACCATTCAAGGTCTTCGCCAAGCTCTCCTGGGAGGCCCGGAATCTGCTGGCAACATGGTCCCAGGCCTGGGACGTCACCTTCTTCCCCACCCCCAGGCTGAGGCTGCCACTCTGGCTGGGAAGTAAGCCCCGGGTCCTGGGCCCCTGAGCTGGATGCAGGAGTTGGTGGTGCCATGGATGGGCCACTGTGGGGAGAGCCAGCAGAGTGGCGCTTCCAGAACCTTCTCTGTCATCTGCAAATGTGTCTGTGTTGGGAGATCCTGAGAACGGTTGAGACTCTCCCGACTGAGCAGAAGCTCCCAGCTGGGGCACCCCTGGCCAGCTAGCCTTCTTGACAGGTGGCCCTGGCTTCCAGCCCTGGTGCCAAACCCCAATCCCTGTCCTCACCCACCTTCTCCACTTCCCACCCTCCAGCCCCACTCAAAGCCTCACTCAGCCCAGAGCAGCAGGCTTCGTCCCTCAGATTTCCTCCCAGCTGCCCAGGGAAAGCAAGCTGTGCGTGGGGACCACCGTTGGGTGGAGAGAGCAGGAGCTCCCCAGAGAGGCAGGGCTGGGCCACCTGCCGACCTCACCCTCCCTTCCCCTGTGGTCCTCAAAATTGGCTTCAGTTTCTTCATGTGAAGCCCCTACGTGCAGTGTTGCCAAGATCCATAAAGACAGAGGGCTCCCTAGATGAATGCCCAACTGCTGACCACATGTAGCCCTTGCCACACTGGCCCTTCTCCCCCCACATCTGGCTTGTTCCAATACAAAGAGGAGCTGGCAGCGCCCGTGGTCCCGATAGGACGTCTTATTCCAGTTGCAGCTGGGCACCATCTTTTCCCTTCTCCCAAGCTCTCTGCCTGCCATGGGTAATCAGGCCAGAGAGGAGGAAGTCCTCAGCGAGTGATTTCTTCTAGGTCCTGTGACGTGGCCCACTCTTCCAGCCTCTCACCTTCAACACCTCCCATGGGAACCCGCCAAAGAATGAACCAGGAATGAAAACCATGGAGCCCGCGGCAGCCGGCACCTGAGACCCGGTGAGAATCGACACTGCCTCTGTACAGCCGATGTGCAAGTTGGCAGCCTATGCCAGTGCCCGCATCCCAAATGCAGGCCCTCCCCTTGGGGAGTGGATGGAGTAGGAGAGAAGGGGCTGTAAGGACCCAGATAAGCAGACAGAGGCACAGAGAAAGAACCAAAGATTCCCCTTGCAAGGTGTCCCCCGTGGGGAAGGCATCGTCCACCGGGGGCATGGGCACCTGGAAGCAGCACAAGGACAGCTTTGCTCTGGCTGTGGGAGCCCTCTTGCTTGCCTGCAAGCAGCCTCCCACACCCCCCACTTGCTCCCCATTGCTGTCTGTCATTGAACCCCAGGTGGGGCCAGGGAGGGACCTGAGTCAGCCTGAGGGAGAGGGAGCAACGCCTGAGTCACAGCTCCTCCCCTGGAGCATGGGCCCGCCTCCATGAGCCATCTAGGCAAGCGTGCACTGCCCACTGGCGTAGGGCTGTGGGTACCTGCTCCTGTCTGTCAACACTGATTCTTTCTCATACAACAAGCAATTGCCACCACCCTGCCCAGCTGGACCCTATCAGACCACAGTGAGGGGATGGGGTGGGCCTGCGTAGGTGCCTCTACCTGACTCTAGGCACCCGAGGCTTGTGGCTGCTGGGCCACACCTAGCAGAGAGGCTGAGAGCACCGGCTTTGGAGCCAGGCAGGTCACAGTGTAAAGCCGGATTCTTCCACTTATTTTGGGGAAAGTTGCTTCCCCGCTCTGAACCTGTTTTCTCACTGTAAATTTGGATTCATCCTCTATTGAGCACCTACTATTTGCCAGGCATTGGATTGAGTGCTGGGGATAAAGTAGTGAGGAAGCCCCTACCTCGATGGACAGTTATGGGATAAAAGAGACCTGCAAAAATAAACACGCTTGAGCATGGTTGGTGGGGGAACGGAGAGCACATAACAAGGGATGTGGCATGGGCTGGGGCATCGGGGCCCTTCTCCCCGAGAAAGAGACACTTGAGTGAAGGGGGAGGAGAAGTGAGCCAGGAGAAGGAAAAAGGAGAGGGGCATAGAGCATGTGCAAATGTCCTGAGGTGGGAGCAAGCAAAGTGACAGCCAGGGCAGGAGTCCCACGTGGCTAAAGCGCAGGGAGTTAAGTCAAGCAAAGGATTTCGGTGGGAAAAAAAACAGTTCTGACCTTGGCCAGGCACAGTGGCTTAGGCCTGTAATCCCAGGACTTTGGGAGGCCAAGGCAGTCAGATTGCCTGAGGTCAGGAGTTCAAGACCAGCCCGGCCAACATGGTGAAACCCCGTCTCTATTAAAAATACAAAAATTAGCTGGGCGTGATAGCGGGCTTCTGTCATCCCAGCTACTTGGGAGGCTGAGGCAGGAGAATTGCTTGAACCCAGGAGGCAGAGGTTGCCATGAGCTGAGATCACACCATTGCACTCCAGCTGGGCAACAGAGCAAGACTTGGTGTCAAAAAAAAAAAAAAATAGTTCTGACATCACGAGGTTGCTGTGAGGCTTAGAAGAGCTCATATAGCAAAACCGCTGTTGTGGGCCTGGCACATAGTGGGACATCTTTCTGACTGTTGGTGGCATTGTGGCTGCTCCTGACTTCCCCATGGACCATCTGAGTGACTTGGGTTCTCAGCTCCCTTGCTTGTTAATAGCGCATCCCTCTGGCCTATGCAGCCCCCATTAGGATCAAAGACCTGTGCCCGTGGGGCCTGGGGAGGACACGGGATGGTTGGAGGATCATGGTTCCTTCCACCGAGGACCCTCCAGCGTGGCAGGCAGGACCCTCGTTGCTTTGCCTGCACTGTTGTACTTAGTCTTCACCAACTGTTTTACGAGGTGCGTGTTAATTTTTAAATCATTTTACAGGTAAGGAAATGGAGGCTCAGAGAGGATATCTTGGCCACAGTCACAGAGCTAAACAAGGCGGGAGTGGAGCCAGGACTCGCCCTCCCGTGAGCAGGAGCTGCCGTGGACACAGGCTTAGAGCTCCTGCTCTGTCCCAAGCCCCACACACGCGCTGGGTGCCTCTCTGCCTTCTTCCTCAAGTCGTCTCTTTCCTTATTCAGTCTGTCTCCATTCACCCCTATCTCCCCTATATCTGTAACAGTAAGTTTCAATAAATGTATGTGAATGAATGAATGAATGAATGTGTGAATGAGTGAATGAATGCTCCTCCCTGCCTAGTACTAGCCCAGGGCCCTCACTTTCTTCTCTTTCCCTGACTCTGTCTCTCTGACTCTCTCCCTTTCTCTCTCTCAACTCTACATGCGTTTGTTTCTCTCTATCTCTGTGTGTCTCTTTTTGCCCTCTCTCATGCCAAGTCACCCCCAAAGTTCATCAGAGCACCCTAAAGGAAAAAGGCTTCCTTTCCCAGGCCTGGCCTCACAGGTGACAGTGGCACAGAGGTAAGCCCTGTCAGGAAAGCTCTTGCTCAGCAAACAGCAATGGAGGAGGAGCTGATGCCCGCCCTGCGCCTGCCTGAGGCCGATCCAGTGCCCTGGAAGCCCCTGACATTCCCTTGTCCCCTTTGTGACAGCCTCCAAGCTCAGTGAGGTGGGCCAGGGAACCTCCTGTGGTCCCACCAGGACATCAGGACCCCCCAGCCCCTGGGCATCAGGCCTCTTTGGGGCTGCCTCCTCTGACATCTGCCTGTAGGAAGAGCCAGCTACATTACTCAAGCCAGGCTGTCTGTGGCCTTGGGAAGCGCCATTTGCCTGATTAGGTAGGCACATACGCCAGTTGCTGCCTATAGAGTTCCCTGGACACGTTAGAGATCTTTTCACTGTTAAAAAAAAAAAAAAGCTCCCCCAAATCAAGGGGATTGAAAATTTCGAGGTTGGTTCCACCCTTCCACCCCATAAAACAAAAACCATGAAGTAAGCTAGGAAAAATACACATTGATCCCATGGGACTCAGCTTTATCTCATCCTTGAGAAAGAATGAGACAGGAATGAAGCCACCCAGGATGTAGCAAAGCCTGAGCATGGACAGGACTTTGCCACTTTCAGCCGGTAGGACCTGGAGCAAGCCAGTCTCCCTACGGTGAGGTTGAAGGAGACTTCTCGGTGGCTCACCTAGCACTGCTGGTTCTGAGTACTGGGAAGGTGGAGAGGTTCACAGGGAGGTGGAACCCAGAGGTCACCTGACCAACCCCTGGACTCAGAGACGCAGTCCCACCTGCCTCCACTAGACTGTGCTATCGAGTCGCTTTGCTGGTCCATTGTTTAGCTGAGCGGAGGCCAAGGGAAGGCAGTCACCATTGTCAGAGCTGCTGGGCTCATGTCTTGAGTTAGAGGCTTGTAGCTGCCAAGCTCAGTGGACAAGAGCCCTGTTCATTAGCAGGATCCAAACATTGGCCCTGCCCTCCCCAGTGGGGTATGATGGGGAAATCCCTGGAAGAGGGGAGTCAACGTGAGACCCTGGGGCCTGACAGTACAGGGTAGGACCACCTCCCAGCCTTTCTGGTTCTGAGCCTGCTTTCAGCCAGGAGGTGACAGCCGCCATTTTTACCCACAAGCAAGCCCAACTCTCCCGTGTATTTCTTCTAAACAGTGATGGCAACCACTGAAAGCGGAGGCTCGCCCTACCGCACCCCAGTCCAAGAGATCTCATGCTTCTATATTCCTCTAAAGCAGATCTCCTTTGGAGACAGAGACTTTAATCTGGCACCACCTCCAAGGTAGTGGGGTGTCTGGGGATTCTGGGCTTCAGTCCCCGCTGGTGGCTGTTGCCATACTTTGCTATCTGTCCAGACCCATGTGACCTCTCAAATGTGTGCCACTCCTGAGATTCTTTGCCACACTTGGGCAGGAGGTTCATTGCCCAACTGGAAACCTTAGGAACCAGAGTTCAACACTCCTAGAAGAATCACAAAACCCCTCCCCACACGAGGGTTCTGTACCCTCCAGGGCCTTCAAACCTACCTCTTCTCATTCTCTGAGGAAGCACCCTCAAACCTTCCTCCTTTTTGAGTTGTCCCCTGTATGCCTGAAACTTTAGGGGGTGACCCATCCTCACCCAGGGATCACCCAAAGTCACCCTTTCTTGACGGCAAAACTTACGTTAAAAGATATCCCAGAGTTTCAGAAACACAAAGCCGTCCTCTTTTTCCTGGGGTGGAGGTAGGAACAAGAGAAACCAACATCTCTTCATTCCTTTTCCTAGTAACTCACCCCACTACCATTTATAGGCTGCTGGCTGTGTGCCAAACACAATGCCAAATTCATTGCCTGCATGAGGTCATTTACTCCTGTATCAGCCGTATGCGGTAAAGGTGTTTCTTCCCTTCCTCGTGAAAGAGGAATGTGGGGTTTAGTATCTTGCCCAGACTCTTCAAGGCTACTCAGCGTAGGAGCCAGGACTCCAACCCGAGTAGTCTGATTCAAAAGCCCAGGCTTTTAGATCCATTGCCCAAATTCAGTCTTTTTTCAATCTCTCCCCTACCCTTGACACCCCCTACAAGTTTTCTTCACACAGCCAAATGAATGAACTGTTGAAACTGACACAGGACTAGTCAACTCTTTCCTAGCTTGGGGCAGTCAACCCCACCCACCTCTGGAATCTTCACCTCTTACTAGGGTGAGGCTCCTTCCCCTCCCACTCCTTTTCTAGCCCCCCAAAGAAAAGAAAAGGTATTCCCCACCCAGGGGAGGCTCCTACAGTCCTGGCTCTTAAGGTACAGTCATTCATTGGATTCTCATATCAACCTCCAGAAGCAGGGCTCAGCATCCTTACTATACACGTGAGGACACTGAGACTCAGACTTTCTAAGCTCACAGCTGTTACAGAACAGAGTCAGGGTTAGAAACCAGTCTACTCCCAAACCCTCTAAACATGCTCTCATCGTGGATGAATAATCACCATGCCCTAGAGACGGTTTACCCAAAACAGCCATGTCTTGAGCTAGTACTATGCCAGACACCGTGCTGGAGGCCTTAAATGCATTCTTGCAGTGATTCCTCACAACAAGCCCATAAGGTAGGTACTTTCATTGTGCCTGTTTTACAGAAGTGGAAGCTGAGGCTGGGAGATGGCCATCAACTTGCCCTAGATCAACCAAGCGTAGGAAGTATTAGATCCAGCGCTGGAGGCAAGACCAGGTGGGGTAGAGGGAGACAAGACTGTCAGGAGAGCTGGGGTTCCTACCTTGGGTTCATGGACATCCAGTAAGGAGTTCTAGGAGATCCATGAACCCCATGAAATTGTATTCAAATGTATGCTTATTTGAAGGTGGGGGGACAGGGGGAAAGATGTATAGCTTTCAATATTCTCCAAGGAATCCCTGATCACAAAAAGATTAGGAATCCTTAAGCTAGCATAGTGCCTGACACACAGAGGCACTCAGTGTCTGGTGAATGAATGGACACACATGAAAATGAGTGAGTAAATGAATGAATATCCCTCTGTACCCTAGGAGATACCACATATGACCTGGCACACACATCCATCTGTGTCGTCAGAGATGGCGAAAGACTTCCTGGGACCTGAGCCCAGCCCACCCCCAGGACTTTTCTCCCAGTCCCAGGGGCCACAGCCAGGTGCTGTGACAAGCTCCAAAGAGATCCTTCTCCCACTTTCTCCCCACCCCCACTCCTAACAATGACCAGACAGAGGCGAGAATTATGCAACTCAGATAATGAAGCTGTATTGATTGCCAGGAGGGGGTGAGGGTGAAGCAGGGTTCGGGTGTGAAGTGCTTGGTGGGCAGGAGAGGGGATCTTCCAGTGGGATCTGTGTCCACACGGGGAGCCTCCTAGGCCTGAGCAGGGCTGAGCAGCCTCAGTTCTTGGTACGAAGGACCTGCTCGTGAGTGGACACCACCTTGCCATCATGCACATCCATGACCTTGGTGCGGATCTGGCGGCTGGAGGAGGTCACTGGGGAAGAGGCAGGGAGAGGGTGTTACCAGAGGCGGACAGACAATGGGCTAATCAGGAGTGGGGAGGCCAAGAAGGTGAGGAAACTCCAACTATCTCCCTGTTGCCCTTTCCCCGATTACTGCTTCACTTCCTGCTATTGCCCAAGCACTGATACCATTAAAACATTTCTTTCAGACTAGGGCTCCCAAAGGTCAGAGACAGAGTCTCTGTCCTCAGACTGGAGCTTCCTAAGAGCTCACACCCGGCTGGGACCCAGTGGAGTGGTCTTGCTGGGAAGAGCCCTGCAGGGCCCTGTTCGTGGTGCTGACCACCACAGCAATGGGATCTGCCACAGACACCAGGTAGACGTAAGAGGTGGGGGCTGCCTCTCCTAGCCCTAAGGAGGGTTTAGAAAATAGCTTCTTCCACCCAAGGAGGTTCACAAGGGACACTGGGTGAGAGCACTATAGCTCAACCCCTCACAGAGCCCCTAGCCAATGCCTAGACCTGCTTGGGGTACAGAGGGCGGCCCAGAGCTCAGGCCCAATGAGGAGAAAGGTCTTACCATCTCTGGATGACTGCGAGCCAGAGGAGAACTGGGAGGAGGAGAGGCTGTGAAAACAGAGAAGGACAGGATCATTAGAGACGTACTGGGGCTGTGAGAGTGCCATGGTGGGGGCTGGACTAAGGGCAGGGCCGAGACTCACTGGGCATCCTCGCCCTCCAGCAGGCGGCGGTAGGTGGCGATCTCCTGCTCCAACCGTGTCTTCACGTCCAGGAGGATCTTGTACTCCTGGTTCTGCTGCTCCATCTCACAGCGAAGCTGGGCCAGCTGCTCTTCCACACTGCCAATCAGCTCCTGGATCTGGGCCAGCTGCATGCAGTAGCGGCCTTTGGTCTCCTCCAGGCTGTTCTCCAAGGATGCTTTCTGTGAGGGACGGAAAGAGAATCGAGGATTAGTGAGTGCAGCTGTTCTCTCCCTGCCAGTCCTGGGCTCACCCCCGTGCCTGGCAGGGCTCCTACCATGCTGAGCTGGGACTGCAGCTCGATCTCCAGGTTTTGCATGGTGCGCCGGAGCTCCGAGATCTCACTCTTGCCGCTCTGCACCAGCTCGCTGTTGGTGGCCACCTCACGGTTCAGCTCCTCTGTCTGCAAAAGAAGAGAACGCCGTTCACACCAGAAGGCCCCAGAAGGCAGGTGGTCTGGGTTGCTTGCACCTCGAATGACACCCACCTTGGTGAAGAACCATTCCTCGGCATCCTTGCGGTTCTTCTCTGCCATCTTCTCATACTGGTCACGCATCTCGTTCAGGATGCGGCTCAGGTCCACGCCTGGGGCAGCGTCCATCTCCACATTGACATCTCCACCCACCTGGCCTCTCAGGGAATTCATCTCCTGCACAGCCAGGGACAGCCCACAGTCAGGAGTTCCACCATGAAAGTGGATTGGGGTTCCGAAGTCAGGCCTGAATAGTGCCCTCCCATCATCACAATTATATCTCGACCCTCCCTGCTCTTTCTCTCTCTCTCTCTCTCTCTCTCTCTCTCTCTCTCTCTCTCTGGACAGGCTTTAGCTTTGTTGCCCAGGTTGAACTCAAACTTCTGGGTTCAAATGATCCTCCCATCTCAGCCTCCCAAGTAGCTGGGACTGTGGGCACAGCCTCCTAAGTAGCTGGGACTATGGCACGCACCACCGTGTCCAGCCTCCCTGCGCCTCCTTTAAGCTGGCTTTTCCATAGAGTTCTCACCTCCTCGTGGTTCTTCTTCAGGTAGGCCAGCTCCTCCTTCAGGCTCTCAATCTGCATCTCCAGGTCAGCTCTGGCCAGGGTCAGTTCGTCCAGCACCCTGCGCAGGCCGTTGATGTCGGCCTCCACGCTCATGCGCAGGTTCAACTCTGTCTCATACCTGGAATGACCCCAGAGAAAAGGAATGAGACACCCATCCTCACCACAGTGAGGGCTTTGTTCTCCTCTCCCTCCAGCTTCTCCCAGAGCTGGCACCTTGTGGATGGTTTAAGGAACCAATCTTGAGAACGGCGTGGTTGGACACAGTGCCCATTGATTGCTCAGATATGAACATTCCTGGGGCCTGGGGATAAGGCAGATCATCTTGCTGCAGAATTCAGGAGGGGGCTGCGCTTCTAGCTTCAGCCAACAAATAACGCTTAAGTCCTCCAACTATGATTCCCTCCTATACTTCAAGGGCAGTTGGGGAAGTGGAAAGTGCCTCTCCCTAAAGCAGCGGTTCTGAAACCTGGCTGTGGACCAGAATCACCCAGGAAACCTGCTATAAATAGCTGAATCAGAACTCCAAGGGTGGGGCCCAAGAGTCTTATTCTTTCACAAGCACCCTAAGGAGTTTTCATGCAGCTATCCTGGCACCAGCTAGTTTTATTTGGGAAACACTGCTCAAAAATGCCCTACTCTGGGGACACTGGGTGTTCTAGCCCACTGCTGCAAACTCACTTGGTGCGGAAGTCATCCGCGGCCAGACGGGCATTGTCAATCTGCAGCAGGACGTTGGCATTGTCCACTGTGGCCGTGAGGATCTGCAGGATGGAAAAGGCACAGGTCATTTGTCAAATGCACTTCCCAAGCCCGGCTTCACTGTAACCTACATTAAGCTGTTGCCTGAATTTCCCTCCTCTCCCATAAAAGTTGACCACAGCATCCTACAGGAAAACCCCAGATGACCCAGGCCTGTCCTAAGACTTTGCTAACTCGTGGTCAGCAGAAGGTGTAGAAGCCGCCCTGGGCTTAGAATCAAAAACCCAGGAGTTCTGGTTCCAATTCTGCCCTTGACTTGCTGCAAAACCTAATGGGTCTTGGAGCTTCAAGTTCCCCACCTCCAGGTGGGGAGAATAATCTCAGGCTCCCTAGCCCTATCTCCTGAGCTGGCCTCTCTCCTCTCTGTGTCAGCCAGCCCTGCCAGTCCTCTGCAGATATGCACATTCCTTTTCAAGCTCAGAGCCCATGGGGCCTCAAGTGGGACTTTCTCAAGAGATAAGACCCAACTGGCACAGGGGATTCGAAAAGAGGACTCAGGGGAAGAAGAAGAAGATATATTGGCCCCTGAGCCTGGCTGGAGTTCCCCACCTCATCACTGAATTGCCTTAATCCATGCAAGGCATTAGAGCCCAGCAGACTCCTGGAGGGAGGGCTCCCAGGTGATGTGGGAGCAGGGAGGATGGCGCTGGAGTCAGGGGGCACAAGCCTGCCAGGCTCCCTCTGGGCAGGGCACATCAGGGAGCCACACTGATTTTCTCTGCAGGCTCTCCATGCCCGCCTGGCTGTGGGGAGGGACCAGCCTGTACAAGGCTTATGGGCGGCGGCAGCCACAGCCCAGACTAGTGAGCTAATGAGCGGTTTGGATGTCTTGCTTGGTCCCGTTAGAGCCTCGCCCCACCCCTGTGCTGGAGGACAGCTAGCTGCCTCCTGTGCTGGAACGTAGCGTACAAGGGCTCCAGCCTTGGCTCTGCCTTTAACCTGCTATGTGACCTGCAGCTGATCACAGCACCTCTCGAAGCTTCAACTGCTTTTTGCTTCCTCTGTAAAATGTAAGGGTAGGAATCACTGATCTGAGGATTTGAGATCAGAGGCAGATGAGGAGGGAAGGGAGAGCATCTTCTCACTGATCAGCTCTTAGGGCATCCAAGACCTCAAAAGAAGGGATCTGGGGTGGACTCTGTCCTATAGAGAAATCTAAAGGTGCCAATGACCCGAGGCATCTATAAGGAGATAGCCAGAATGGCACCTTCTGCTGCCCATTCACTGACCTTGTTCCTCAGGTCCTCAATGGTCTTGAAGTAGGGACTGTAGTCCTTGATCTCAGCGGGCCGCTGCCTCTGGTACCAGTCACGGATCTTCACCTCCAGGTCGGCGTTGGCCTCCTCCAGGGCGCGCACCTTGTCCAGGTAGGAGGCCAGGCGGTCGTTGAGGTTCTGCATGGTCACCTTCTCACTGCCCACCAGAAGCCCATCACCACCAGCAAAGCCACCACCCAAGCCGCCACCAAAGCCAGCACCCAAGCCACCACCGAAGCCAGAACCAAGGCCACCACCAAGGCCACCACCATATCCTCCCCCGAAGCCACCACCATAGCTGCTGCTGCTGAAGCCACCGCCATAGCCGCCCCCCAGCCCGCAGGCTCCCCCGGAGGAGAAGCGGGAGGAGGAGACAGACAGGCCCCCGTAGGTGCTGGGGGCACGGTAGGACCCTCCGGCCAGGACAGAGGAGATGCGGCTAGAGCCGCCCCCGATGCCGCAGGAGCCCTTCATGGAGCTAGAGGAGGTGAACTGGCGGCTGCAGGTGGTCATGGTGCTGAGGAGGTGGTGAGCGAGCGAGCAGTTGGCCGAGAGAAGAGAAGGTGCTGGGTAAACTGGAAAAGGATGTGAGTGCTTTATACTCATGGGTAGGGGCGGGCCTGGCACCTTCCATTCCCCTTGGCTTTCATCACCCACAGGCTAGGGCCAACTCCCAGCCAGGTCCCTCCTCTCCTCCGCCTCATCATGTCTGTCATATTTTACTGGAAACTCATTGTTTGGGGTGTTTTGGGCTTTCTTGTCCCGCCAGGCATGATTCACAGGGGGAGGTGTGGGCCTGCAGGCTACACTTTCCCACTGGGCCCTGGGAGTCCTAGCCCTCGGGAACCCACGCTCTGGGCTCAGCCAGGGTGACAGGCAGCAGGGCCTCTGCACCTTAAACCTGGTGACCTGCTAGCTCTCCATTAACTGGATGAGCCTTTAACATCCACTTAGAGGAAGCCCGCCACTGCAGGGGATGGGTACCTGGCTGGAGGGCACTGGACACCAAGGTCACCTTGGGCACAGACAGCCCTCCCTCAGCATGACCCTCTATTAGAGACAAGGAAGTCTCGGGGGCCCCCCAAAGGCCTGGCCTGCTGTGCCATGCTCAGAAGCCTGTCCCATCCCTGAAATATACCCAGCTAGTCAAGTGGATCGTGACTCCCACCCCAACTCCCCCATTAAAGGGAAATCCAGGCAGCTCTCCCAGTCCTGGGCACAGACCCTAATATCCTCCCTAGGGTGAGGATCTCATATCCACCACACATCAGCAGATGGGCCCACAGCATAGGGCGGTGGCCTCACAGGCACAGCCAGGAGGCCGGGAAACTGGAGTCAAGTGGGCCCTGGCTCTGCCATTTGCAGCTCTGTGGCCCAGGGCTTGGCACTTCTATGAGCCTCAGTGTTCTCATCTGCAAAGTGGGAGTCATACCATCTACTCTGCCTACTGCAGTCGGCTCTGAGAACCCAATGCGACAATGTATGTGAACGGGCTTTGTAAACTGAGTATGGCACAAAGCCTGGTGAGCACTGGTAGCCCAGGCTTAGCCCAAAGTGGGTGGAGCTGAACCCAGGAACAGGCCTAGAGGTGGCCTTTTTTTCTTTCAACCCTAGATATCTTCTCAGACCCCCAGAACATCCCTAGTGTGCTCAGAAGTCTGGCTCAGGCACCCTCATGTGACCCCCTTGTGGAGTTGGCTCAGGAGATGTTCTGGGGAGGAATAGAGGCACCTGGGAGTGGAGCTGGGCTGTGACAGGGGCAAGGCCGAGATAGACATGAGGGTCCCTGACTCCCGAAGCCCCAAGGGTCAGGGGACATTTCCGGGAGTCCATTTGGTCCTGCTTTGGAAGTGTGTATATCAAAACTTCAGTTATTTCCCAGACAACCTCCCAAAGCAAACCCTTCCGGCCCCCACCCCGCCTCCCGTCAGCCCCTCGGCTCCGCAGACCCCGGCAGGCATGTTGGGAGGAATGTGATCGTGTCTGGGGCTGCCTGACACGTCCTATCTCCTCAGACAGGCCCCAACAGCCCCTGCTGGAGGCTCCAACGCTCTTCCTGGGATCAACTGCTCCTGGAAGAGAAGGAAGACCCGCTCTCCGCCCCACCGTCGCCTTGACTGTCACCAACGCAGAAGCCAGGGAGGGGAGCCCCCCACCACTGCGGCCGAGGAGCTTGGAAGACAATGCTGAGACAGACACCTGAGCTGTGGGCTGCCCAAATCTGCCAGCAAAGGACTCTCGAGGATGTGAGTAAGCCAGGGCCCCACCCCGCTCCACCCACCCGACAGACACTCCTAATCTCCTTGCAGAGAAGGGTCCCCCCACCCTGGCCCAGCCCTACAATTTCCCCAGAGAGAGGCAACAGGGGTTTTGGCTGAGGGACAGAGGCTTTTGTTGGGAGGCATGTTGCTGTTGGCGGTAGGGCAAGGGGAGTCTGTGCTCACCGGAGAAAAACGCTGTGTCCAGAGGGATCTGGGAGCAGAAATGCGGTGCAGAGCAATACCGGCTTCCTCTGTGCCCCGCCCACTGTCCTGTCTCCTTCTTCTGCAGGGATCAGGGATAGAAGCTCCGGAGCCCAGGACATAGGATCAGCTCTACTTTCCCTTTCATCTGATTCAGTGGAACCCAAAAGAAGCTTCTTCCTCCCCCTCCTTCAAGGGGAATCCAAAAGATAAAGACAGCAGGCAACCAATGACAGATACATCCATGCACATCAGCTTTAAAGGCACTTCTGCAGCCCCACCCCAACCCCACGCACCAACTCCAGAACCCTAGCATGGAACACAAGCCTGATCCCTGGCACCCGGTCTTAGAACCCTGGCCTAACCTGGAACCTGAGGCCAACCTCCCTTCCCCTGCAGACAAGGACTCAGTGACCAAGGAGCTGCAAACGGCCTGGCCAGGCGGGGAGCAGAGACTTAGAGGACACTGCACTCCCATCCCCTCCCTGGTGACGAGGAAGCATGGGACTCAGACATTTTAAGGGAAGGCATTTTCTGGGCAGCAGGGGTTAATGTGTTGCCAGTCTTGACTGCTGAGGCCTGGAGTAGCCCCCACCTCTGGACTTCTACACATGGTTTGTGTGAGCAGCATTACCTGACCCTCCATCCAGCCTGCCCCAAAAGGAGGAGGGTAAAGGAGAAGCCTGAGACGGGGCCTCTTGTGGTTAGTGAGTCTCCCTGCACCAGCCTGCATGGGGGAGCCCCCTGCCAATCCAAACAGGTAATGCAGGCAGCGCCAGACAGCACCCCCAGAGCCCACACCGTGTGCAGAGGACTGCGCTGGGAACCAGGAGATGGCATGCTAAGGAAGGAGGAGACCTCAGGTCGGTCCCTGCCCTTGGAGTGCACGGCCTAGTGGAAGCGGTGATCCCTGCCTTTAGGAAGGTCCCAGCATGAAAGAGAAGCAGGAATGCGCATCAACATTACTTAACATGGGAACAAACGAAAGAAAAGCACAGAGAGCAGAGGTTGGTCTCCCAGAGCTGCCATAACAAATTACCACAAATGTGGTGGCTTAAAACAACAGAAATGTATTCTCTCACGGTTCTGTAAGCCATCAGCCCGAATCAAGGTGTTAACAGGGCCACAGTCCCTCTGAAGACTCCGGGGAAGAGCCCTTCCTTGCCTCTTCCAACTTCTGGTGCCTCCCTGAGCTCCTTGGCTTATGGCAGCATCGCCCCAACCTCTGCCTTCATCTTCACGCAGCCTTCATCTCTGTCCTTCTCTGTCTCTTGTAAGACACTCATTGGGTTTAGTGATCACTCTCATCCAGTAGGATCTCATCTCAAACCCTCCCTTACTTACTTCTGCAAAGCCCCTATTTCCAAATAAGGGCACATTCCGAGGTCCCAGGTGGACGTGATTTGGGGGAACCCTATTTGAACCACTATACCACCTAACAGACTGGGTGCTCATCACCTCGCAAAGCAATAGTAAAACCTGGGTGGGAGATGGTTGAGATGAGATTTGGGGGTAGCCTCATCTGGAAGGCTTCTGGGAGCAGCCCTTAGCTTGATGCATGAAGTTGCCAGGGACTGGATGGAGAGAGGCACAGAATTCTCAGGGCTTGGGTCGGTACTTGCCACCATCCACTTTTTTTTTTTTTTTTTTTTTTTTTTTGAGACAGGATCTCTCTCTGTTGTCCAGGCTGGAGTGCAATGATGGGATCATGGCTCACTGCAGCCTCAATCTTCTGGGCTCAAGGGATCCTCCCACCTCAGCTTCCCAAGTAGCCAGAACTGCCACCAAGGCCAGCTAGTTTTAATTTTTTTTGTAGAGATGCAATCTCACTATGTTGCCCAGGTTGGTCTCAAACTCTTGAGCTCAAACGTTCCTTCCACCTCAGCCTCCCAAACTACTGAGATTACAGGCATGAGTCACCACACCCAGCTTCTTTTTTTTTAATTTTTATTTTGGAATAATGTTAGAATTGGCCAGGTGTAATGGCTCACCTCTGTAATCCCAGCACTTTGGGAGGTCAAGATGTGTGGATCACTTGAGGCCAGTAGTTTGAGACGAGCCTGGCTAACATGGTCAAATACCATCTCTACTAAAAAATACAAAAAATTAGGCATCGGGAGGTGGAGGTTGCAGTGAGCAGAGGGATCACACCACTGCACTCCAGCCTGGGCAACAGAGCAAGACTCTGCCTCCAGAAAAGGAAATAGTGTTGGCCTTTAAGAAAAAGTTACAAAATAGTACAGAGAGTTCATGTGTATCCTTCACCCAGCTTCCCCTAATGCGAACATATTACATAAGAATCAGACAACTTCTGAAACCAATAAATTAACATTGACACTACTA